>APFE030949562.1:0-12792 GCA_000404065.3 Pinus taeda | reverse complement strand
GGTTTCTGCAGAGACCTGCAGCGGCAGGTTCCCTGCCCAGTGAATCCCAGATCTGACAGGGGCAGCGTAGAAGAGTCAGGCACGGGGCCTAAGAAAACGGCAATAATGGATCCCCCCAGGGGGAGGGAGGAGCGGTACCTCCACCCGGAGAAAACCAACAAGGACCCGAGGTAAATCCAATTGAGGAACATGTAAACAATGATAGAACCACAGAGGAAACACAGAACACGAAGGAAGATCAAGCTTAGCAAGATAACCCAAAGGTTAGTTCATCTACATGCAAGCCTGTTGCTGCTCACAGGCCAGAAGTTGAATTACCCAGCCACTGTATTAATGCAAGAATACAGTATATGAGGGATCATGCTCTCATAGGTAAATTTATCGGATTCTGGCCAACAGAAAAGGCCCTGAGAAACTGGATCAATATCAAATGGCACCCAAAAAGAAAAATAACCCTGCTTCTAGGGCCAAAAGGGTTTTTTACTGCAATCTTTAACTGCTTGGAAGACAGAAACAGAGTCTTCGATGGGGGTCCCTATTTTTTCAACTCTGCAGGGCTATTTCTCAGAGAATGGTTCGGCCGTTTCAATCCAGACAAGGAAGATATAAGTTATGCACAAGTATGGATCCGACTATACTCGCTACCCTGGGAATATTGGGAGGAGGAGTCACTAAAAGCCATCAGATCGGTCTTAGGAGACTTTGTCAAAGTTGCAGAAGAAACAAAGACCATAAGATATACCTCTTATGCCTCCTATGCCAGGATCTGTGTATACATGGATCTGAAGCAACCTTTGCCAGATACGGTGCGTCTCTTTCATTAAGACCAAGATTGGATTCAGGTTATTGACTATGAGCATGTCCCTTTCTGCAGTAGGAAATGTCATGCCCTGGGCCATCTCTTCAGAGATTGCCCCTTAAACAACAAGCCCACAGCTCAAAACAACCAAGAGCAACAATCTCAGGATGGATTCACCAAAGTAACAAATAGAAGAAGAGGAAGCAAAAAATCCACAGCACCTCCTAAGACGGCGCCAGAGGATCTGTCCAAGCCCTCCACAAGCAACAGTTTCGAGGTCTTAGCAAATGCAGAGATACAGGAAGGGTCTATTTCGGAAAAAACAACACGCCCCTCTTCAAAAACAGGGGAAAAGAAGACGACCCAGGAAGGCGAAAAGATCAAGCCGGCCTCAGAGACATGGAATACTCCGGAAATGGATATAGACAATACAACTCACATCACAGACAAAGGGAAGGAGGCAGAAGGAAGCTTTCAAGAACCACATTTCATGGACGAAGACAACGAACCAATAGATATTGGGGAACTTGACATTTTGGGTCTAGAACAAGCTTGCAAATCAGGTAACTTTGACAAAATCCCTGATAGAAAAGTAGATAACTTAGTAGAAGTCTTCAATAAAGCTCAAAAAAAATATTCTCTAGGTGTTCAAACAGGTAGTCAATGGGATGGTAAATTCATCACCAAAGACAGTAAAAAGAGAGGATGGAAAACGAATTTAGAAAGAACTATTAAGATTGGAGAGGTCTTGGTTGAGTCAGGCAGATATGCCAAACTAACCAAGTATTACAATACTGACCCCAAACCTTCCCAATGAAGTTGATATCTTGGAATATCAGAGGGCTCAATTGCCTAAGGAAAGGGAGACTTCTAAAAAAATTTATAATGGAGGAAAAACAAACAATCCTTTTTTTGCAGGAGACCAAATGCAATTCGATACTTTTGGAAAAAATTGCAGCTAAGGCCTGGCCAGGAGGGCTAGTTACAGCTGTAGATGCTCAAGGAGCTTCAAGAGGACTTGCTATTCTCTGGGATGCAGGAAAAATCCAACTAGTTAATATCCATGCAAATAAAAATTTCATTCAAGCCATATTTCATCTTCTGGGTACGAACATCTATGGCCATATCACAAATGTATATTTTCCGCAAGAAACTTAGCAGAAAGCGGAAATACTAGATGTAATATCGCAGCTCAACGCAGATAGGACATTCCCGCTCTAGGTGTCTGGAGGAGATTTCAATATGATTGCGTCAATAGAGGAAAAGCAAGGAGGGCGCTGCAGAATAAACAGGGATGGCTCGCTCCTAAAAGATTTTATCCAAAATAACTGGCTGATTGATCTGCCCACCTCCAAATGCCTCTACACCTGGACTAACAAACGAGTAGCTCCATTGCGAATCACTTCTCGCTTGGATCGGTTTCTAATTTCTGATAATGCAGTACACATCGGAGGAGAATTCACAGCCACCATTATTCCATTCTCCGGATCGGATCACTGGCCCATTGCATTGCATTGGAATAGGACTGGTAACAATATAAAAAGACCCTTTCGATTTGAAGCTTTCTCGCTCTCTCATCCAGATTTCAATGACTTCATCTGTACAACATGGCAAAATTGTAATCCGATTGAGGCTACAAAAATGGCTAGATTCCAAAAAACGTTGAAGCTGCTCAAGGAGGAGATAAAACGCTGGAACAAAACCACTTTTGGAAACATTTTCAGGGAGAAGGAACTCCTCATTCAAGAAATAAAAAATATTCAGCAAAGAATAATTTCGGAAGGACGGTCGGAACAACTAGTACAAAAAGAACAAGAAACGAAAAAGAAAACTTCTAGAACGAGATCTATAGGAGGAAGTTCTTTGGCGGCAGAAATCTAGAATCAGATGGCTGAAGGAAGGGGAGAAGAACACCAATTTTTTTCATAAAACTACAGTCCAAAGGAGAATGAGTAATCAAATCTCACATGTCAATAATGCACAGGGAGCCAAAATTGAAACCCATGAAGGAATAGAACATGAATTTCTCCATTACTTCAGGAAAATGAACCAAGAGCCCAACATCAATAGAGCAGAGGCGATCGATAGAATCATAAGTCATATTCCTCGCTTAATAACGGAAGGCCATAACACTCTCCTTATCAAACCTATCAGTCTTCAGGAGGTGGAGACAACAGTGAATTTATTAAAAGCGGGAAAAGCTCCTGGTCCAGATGGTTTTACTTCAAATTTCTTTCAGCATTTTTGGGAGCTGATCAAATGGGAAGTATGGCAAGTAGTAGAAGAGTCGCGCACTCTAAGATGGATGTATCCGGGCCTGAATGCAACATTCATTGCATTAATACACAAGACAGAGGATTCTAACTCTCTTGATAAATACAGACCTATAGCCTTGTGCAATATCATCTACAAGATCGTCTCCAAGGTAGTGGCTCTTCGGCTGAAACCCATGCTCCCCTTAATCATTTCACCAGAACAATCCGGATACGTCGAGGGATGAAAAATAACGGATGGGATAATTCTCACCCATGAGATTATTCATTGCCTCAAGCAGACTAAAAAACCAGGTATGTTACTTAAAATTGATTTATCTAAAGCATTCGACAGCATCAACTGGGACTATATGCAAAAAATTCTGAAAGCTTTTGGTTTTGCCTCTTCCTGGATTCGCTGGATAAGTAGTCTCATTTCTTCCACGTTTTTTTCCATTCTCATAAATGGGATCCCATCTTCCACCTTCCGCCCTTCCAGAGGAATCAGACAAGGGGATCCTCTGTCGCCCTTTCTGTTTGTAATTATGGCGGAGGGATTAGGACGCAGCATAAATTCGGCCATCCTATCCCGAAACCTCAAAGGCATTACTCTCCACCAAGCCCCCACCATCTCTCACCAACAATTTGTTGACGATAACATGTTATTTGGGCACCCTTCTGTTCAAGAAGCTCGCACCTTAAATGCTTTACTTGACAATTTATCTAAGGCCTTTGGAGCCCTCATCAATAAAGTGAAATCCCAGATCTTTTTCTTCAACACTCCGCCGACAACTCAAAGAGCAATAGCACGCATTCTAGGCTTCTCCGTAGCTTCCCTGCCTTCCACGTACTTAGGAGCGCCTTTAATTGCCTCTGCCCTTAAGCACTCCTCATGGACCAACCTGTTAGAAAAGCTGGAGGCTAAATTATTCCTATGGATGCATCGCGCCCTAAATATGGCCAGCAGGCTTGTGCTAATCAAGGCGGTTCTTCAATCCATGCTGCTCTACTTGTTCTCCATAATGGCAGCGTCGAAATGGGTGCTTAAAGCTATCAAACAATTACAGCGCAACTTCCTTTGGGGAAGCTCAGGACCAAAATCGAAATGGGCTCTGGTCAAATGGGAGAAGCCTTGTCTTCCAAAAAATGCAGGAGGCATTGGTCTTAGAGATCCGGAACACAGCAACATGATCATGGGAGCAAAAATATGGTGGAAATGGCTATCATACCCAAAGATACCCTGGGCCAGATTATGGACATCGAAGTATGCCAACAACTTGCCCTTGGAGGAGCGCATTAGAATGTCGGAAATAAGCAAGGGGTCGGTAATGTGGAACTCAGCTATCAAGCACAGAGATTTAATTCAAAAACACAGTTTTTGGGAGGTGAAGGATGGCTGCACAGCAAGATTCTGGACGGACTCATGGCAGCAATTCCCAAGCATAAAAAACCTCATCCAAGGAATACCCGATCAGGACATAAATCAGTTGGATAAGGTAAGTTACTTCTGGAGATCCAACAATGAAGTAGACCACAGAGACTGGAAAGAGGCGCGCAACATTTTACCAGACAACCCGGAGGCAATCCATCTCTCTCTATCCGAAGAACTGCAAAAAAGGAAAATTCTTAAGGAGGCATGTAAGGAAAAGCTGAGGTGGGGGTATGAAGAGAAGGGCACATTTACAACTAAGGAGGCTTACAACATTATTCTAAAAGACCGACTCATCAAAGACAAATTATGGGAAAAAATATGAAATCCGCCCATATGGCCGAAGGTCTCTACATTTCTCTGGCTCCTGTCACACAATCGGATTCTCACTTGGGATAACCTCAGGAAAAGAAAATTCGCAGGTCCTTCAATTTGTCTCAACTATAAACTGGAAGAGGAATCAGCTTTACATCTCATGCAAATTTGTCCATTAGGAAGGAGACTTTGGGAGAAAGTCACATTTCGATGTCGGAAGGAAGGGAGAGTGTTGGGGGACATCAATAACACTCTGCGCAATTGGCCCCAAAATCCTTATCAATGCAACACTCTCAATATTCTTTGGCAAATTGTTCCATGACTACTGATGTGGAATATATGGAAAGAGTGGAATAGGCGGATATTTAAAGATCAAGCAATGCAAACGGAGAAGGTATGGAAAATCATACACAATAACATCCAAGAAACCCTGTCTACTAAATGCTGGTCCCAAGAGGACTTTCCTTCCAATCCAAAGGAACAAGCTATATGGAATAACTGGCAGATCCAAATTCAAAGTCCTAATTCTTCTCAAGGTAACTCAGCCAGACATCAAGATTCCCCAACCAGTTGGAATCCTCCGCCCATAAATACATTTATGCTCAACTTTGATGGGGCGTCGAAAGGAAATCCGGGAAGCACAGGATATGGTGGAGTAATAAGAAATAATCAGGGCAACCCTCTCACTGTTTTCTTTGGTTCAATTGGATGGAACACAAATAATGCAGCAGAATTGGAAGGACTATGGAGAGGGCTCAATATCGTGCAAGCTCAAAGGTAAAGTCCTCTTATAGTGGAAGGGGATTCTCAAATTATTATCAACATGGTCTCAAAGATCCAACAAGGCTCAGATGTACAGAAGGTGAGTAGCAGTTGGAGAATGGTCACTAGGCTTGAGCTACTCCAACAATGGCTAAGAAACAATAAAGCCATATCCTTCAAACACATCAGAAGAGAAGGGAACAAACTGGCAGATTTTCTTGCCAACCTAGGAGTGGACAGGGGAAAGGAATTCTTTGAAGGACCGTTACAGGGTATAGCTTCGGAGACAAAATTATCCACATTTCAGGCTATTCTAACTAGTGATATGCAGACAAGTGAAGAGGCACACCTGGATGCGGGTGTTCGTATTTGCATTGAAGGGGAGTTATGAGCACGCCACGCGGAGAGGACAGCGGGCAGCTGAACAAGAAGGCGATGAGGGATATTAAGCAGACTGAAAGGAAAGGAATTCAATGCCATTCCTTGTAGCTCCTGTCCCAAGGGAAGCGCAGCGGAAATATCAGGATGGAAGATTTTGTTACAGGAACATTCTTCCCAGCTCAGTTCTGGTTGCAGGAAGAGAGCTTGCTCTCAAAGGAAGCGAAGGGTGATGGTTTGTTGGGGAACGAGGAAGGTGGCAATGGCTGGAGCAGGCCTTTCCACATAGTATTTTTCAACCCTGTGTATGCCCCTGTCTTAAAGCTCCCTCGGGATGTAGTGGTTGGGACTGATAGCGGGATTTGCTCAGTGGTGGAGCAGCATTGCAGTAGTGACGTTTCCCTTGCTGACGAGTTCAAATTCTTCAAAGTTGCAGCTGTTTGGGGTTCAATCTGGGTGTTAACCAGTCTTCAGGCTGGGTTGAGGCATCCTTTGAATTTAAGCTCGCTCGCCTCATACTAGATTAAATACATGGCTCCTCGTTTAAGGGCTACTCCTCGGCGTGGGCATAATTCTGGACAACGAGGAGGTTCTGGAGGGAGAGGCAGTCAAAGCCCTCGTCGTATTTCGCCTCTCGCCTTTGCGTCGCCCCCTTCGACAAGATCTGAAGAGTCTGGCCACTCCATCAGTAATACAGTGCAATCAGCAAGGTTTCAATTCCGACGCCGGTCAAACAAACCACTGATTTTTGCTCTTGTGACGGTCATCTTCTCGGAAGAAGACGAGGAGGATGTAAGTTTGAAGGAGGCTTCTGAGGAGCAATCACCTTCTCCCTTGGAAAATTCCTCGCAGAGCAGGTGGATGGAAGATAGTTCTTATGCCCCTTCGTCACAGAGCAAGTTAGAGGAAGAAAGCACTTTCGCTCATTCAGAGGAGCAGGCAGAGGTGCTTCAAGAGATAGGGAGCATGAAGGATAAGAACATTCTGGATAATGCACAGAAGAAAGCAGAGGCACCTCAGGAGATGGAAGATATTAGGAAGGCTTCGCCCCATAAGCAAACCATGGATGAGGAGCCTAATAATTCCTTTGCAAACATTCTGTATCTCAAGCTACCGCCGGGAATGAAGCCCAAAGATGTCGAGGATGGTGTGGAGGTCACCTGGGAGCGAGCCCCGGATAAGGAGACTAGGCAAGGATCAGTAAATCACAAGTAACAAGCTCTGTTTTGATGGGTCAGGTCTCATGCTCTGTTTTGGTCTTCCGATATTCTGGTTCGGCTCTACTGGCTCAGCGTTTGGAGGCTGGCGACGAATCCAGTAAGACAGCGGCAAGTCAACAAAAACTTTTTTTGTATCTTTGATAATGCCAAGCAATCTGGCAGGTCTTCTGGCCTGTAAGATCTTTTCCAATTGCTTTTAAGTCTGCTCTCGCTTGTATTAAATTGTATAATGTTCCTTACAAACTGGAACTGACAATTTTGTTAGAATTTTTGATAGAGAGCTGCCATGTCACTCTCAGAGGTTCAATCCTCTTGTAAATATTTTTACAGTTTTTTAATATAAGTAGATTAGTCTTTGCCCAGAAAAAAAAATAAAAATATCAAAGCTGGTATTCAATGTGGTAATCAAAATGAGTCGAGTTGCATGTGGTAATACCTTGAGGCAATGCGTTGAGGTAAGTCTTTGCACTTCACATGGTAAATATTGGAGGTAATGCGTTGTCACATACCGAAGACACACACTATCATCATGATAACCTCTATAATCATCCTAATTTATTTTACCAATACCACGACCACCATGAGCACGATCATCATCACCATAATGTCCTTTTGTAGAAAGTTGTGGGCTAAGAGTTCGACTCTAGCTTTCATTGAAATCATGGCCATATCGTCTGTACTTTGAATAATTGCTATCTCAGATCCTGGATGGTTTCTTTAAGGTGCATCAATTTTACCAATACCACGACCACCATGAGCATGATCATCATCACCATAATGTCCTTTTGTAGAAAGTTGTGGACTAAGAGTTCGACTCTAGCTTTCATTGAAATCATGGCCATATCGTCTGTACTTTGAATAATTGCTATCTCAGATCCTTGCTGGTTTCTTTAAGGTGCATCAATTTTACCAATACCACGACCACCATGAGCACGATCATCATCATCATAATGTCCTTTTGTAGAAAGTTGTGGGCTAAGAGTTCGACTCTAGCTTTCATTGAAATCATGGCCATATCGTCTGTAATTTGAATAATTGCTATCTCAGATCCTTGCTGGTTTCTTTAAGGTGCATCAAGTTACAATTTCCACCATATTTACATATATTCTCTTCATATTTCCTTTCTAGCCAAATTAAAAAGAAATCTTGTTGCTACAAATTATAGTCATTGTTCAAGGAAAACAATAATATAAACGTACTTTCATGTCGATGTGATTTATGCGTTAATACAAGTTTTCAATGATTGTGGAGCATTATTCAATGACTACGGAGCGTTCCCCTTATACTATGCGCATAGACTATTTTATGTTGATTCCAAAAATTCAACGCATTGTATTACTGTAATACGATCATGCAAAAACTTCTTGAAGGAGGCGATATTCATGATCTTGCCATTGTAATATATCATTGTAACACATGATATGGAGGTAATGTTCATAATATTGCCATTGTAACGTATCATTGTATGGAAACATTCATAATATTGCCATTGTAACGTATCATTGTAAAGCATGAGCTGGAGGTAACACATCATTGTAATATTAATTTACCACGGAATCCCAATGCTGGAAGCAACACATCATTGTAACGTATGAGGTAATGCCAGATGAACCTACCAACACTTATGCAGGAGGGTAACAACACGTGATGAAATACCAAATTTAATCATAACATTCAAGACCATCTGTAATTAACGCCCAGTCCATTCTACATCTTCTACCAACTCTGTCATCTTCTGTCAAACTTATAAAAACGCCAAATTATATCCAATCAAAGGTGTATGTAATGCATGTTATTTCCATATCATTCATGTAGATTTGCTGGCATCCTATACACTATCTCTGCAAAGTTTTCATTGCCATATTGTTGAGTGCTCATTTCATATTTCAAAATTCGTATTTTGTAACATTTTGTTCTATGTTCCTGTGACCTATATAATGCCTCAATTTTACTAATTGTTCCCTGTTCCTCAATTTTGTCCAATTTTACTTCGAACACAATCATGTCTCCTACCGCCCCCCGGCCAAGATTTCCTGATTTCAACAAAGTGCCTCCAATTTTTTTTTAATCTTTCTTACTTATTTTCAAAAAAAAATGTGGGGCACCTCCCTCCATGGTAGTTCTTTCAACTTCGAAGTTGCAGAGACAACCAAAGAAACATCAAAAACCTTTTCCTCTCCCTTTTCAACATATATTTGCTCAGATTGTAGAATTGTCTTTACACACAAAATACTTCCTTTTTCGACTGTTGTTGCATTCATTTCTTCTGTTGGTGTTGCAATATCTCGATTTTTCCATGACACTCTACTAATACAGTTTCCAATTGCATCATCTAATAAAGTAAGGACGACCCACAAGAGATATTTTCATGAGTGATGAAACTAGATTTTGATTAACATAATGACTCTTCATGGATTCTGAGGATGACAAAGCCCTCAACTCATTGGTTTTGAAAATTGGCATTGATATCTTTGTATGTTTTAGTTTCATTGTCAAAGTTTCCTTGCTACACTGGTTTCGATCCTTCAGATTATTTCTCGTCATATATTTCTTTTCGAGAATATTTTCACGTTTCACAAGTTCACTTGATGTATATTTTCTCCTATTAACTCTTGATCTAGTTATTGCAATTTTTTTCTTCTCATATATATATATATATATATATATATTTTCTCTTCTATGGGATACTCTCCCCTTGAGATGCTGTTGGTTTTTAACACTGACACATTCTTCTTTCCTCGTGATTATTTTCATTTTTTTGAGCAAATCCCCCTGAGATAAAGCTAGGTCATTGGTTGTTTTTTATTATTAATTTTTTCCATTTCTTAGATATCCATGGAGATTGTGGGTTTATTTTCTTGTTTTGTTTTGGGTCGTTCTCATGTTTCCTTTGCTTGGGTTGAGTTACTAGTCCCGTAACGTTGGTTGGAAAAATGCTATGGAGCCTTTAGTGTGTTGAGTTACTATTCCTAGAGTCTTGGTTTGACAAACGCTCTCGAGCCCGGTGCCAGCTGTGGGTTGAGTTACTAGTTCTGTAGCCTTGGTTGGAAAAAACACTCTAGAGCACTCGAAGGCTTGGATAGAGATTTGATGATGGTTTTGTGATGTCCAACTGTGATGTGGAATCACTATTTTATGGGTTGAGGTGGATGTCCTTTGGATGGATGATTTTGAATTAATGTGTTCTATGAAATCCCACATTCATGCTTGGAATATGACATGGGGGTGAATCGCTGAAGAGAGATTTGGCTCAACCATTCTTCAGTCAGGTAGAACATGGAAGTCCCATCCCAGGTTTCGATTTGGAATCATACATATGAGGTTATTTCTTCTTGTATTTATATGAGTATTACACTGGATTCTATGTGGTTTATATGGCTTTGATTTCATTGCTATTTCTGTTGTTATTATGTTGGTTATATGGGTGTTTTATAATAGTAGTTACGTACGACTCTCATCATGTTTTTACTTGTAAATGAATGATCAATGTATCTATGATCTAATGGATGAAAATAAAATTAATGTGTTGAGGCATCAATGCTACTTAGCGATTATGAGCTAAGTATGAGACCCCTATGCTCATATATGTTTTTTACACTTGTAGATTACATATCTATGATATGTCTGACGAAATTCCAGTCATGGCTAGTAGGGGTCCAATCAAGGTCTCATTCAATTGAGTGCATTTATATTTTCTATTGGGTGCAATATTTAAGGATATTTCAGGCATCCTTTTCCCCATTTTAGGCCATCTTTCCCGATTTCAACCTAAAATCTCCCTAGTCTACTGTCACTGCCTCTAATAAAGAAGCAATCTTTTATTTGACTTATTATTATGTTATTTTCTTCCAAATATTGAATGAAACGATGATTTTTTGGGATGACTAACTAGGGTGTATTTCAAAGAGTTCCTTAGAATGTTTTTCTTCTAGGTATTTCCATAACTACTGATGACCATGGATGAATGGTTGTTGTTATTCGTTGCTGCTACACAGTTAAAGTTGTTGTTACACCTCGGGATTGTCATTCTCTGCTGTTACACCTTGGATTGTCATATCTTTTTGTTACACCATGAAGTTGTTGTTACACTACGCATTTTCAGGACCTTATCTTTTACTTTCAAAGACAATGATCAAAGAGTTGTATAAAGTAATGAAAATATGGGTGGTTATAACTAGGTGTCTAGACAGGAGTGGTGTAACCACAATGATCTTTATTGAAACAACTTGTAAGTGGGCTCACCACTATAGTACTTGAGGCCCTTAGGGTGAAAAAAATTACACATAGGGTCCATGTGCTGAATGTATGAGTGAAGAAGAAACAAAATTTAGGAACTCTAATAAATCTACAAGTAAAATGGGTCATAAAAAGAACAAGAAAAACATTGATCAAGGGAGAAAAATATTTATCCAAGAATTGATCTCAAAAGTAGAGAGAGAGCAGTCAAATCCACATATAGACAAAATAAAAGCAATCCCATAGAAAATTGTTACTTCTACATCAAAATCAGGAGTATCTGGCTCCTCTGTTTTAGGACCCCATTTTCCTCAAACTAGCCTACAAACTCCCAAATCCGAAGACTCAACTCAAGAATAATAAGGAGAAGCTAGTGGCTAGGATTTTGGATTAAAAGGATAAGGGGAAACTAGTGGGAAACATCAAGAACCAGAATAAGAAGAACATTATTTCACTTTCCAATACCCAAACTTAGGGAGTGAAGTAAAACAACAAACCCCAGAACAATCTGAACAATTATCATAGGAATCCTTATCCACGGAGAATTCGCCAGAGCAATCTTTAGAAGGGTACTCACCAGAATAAGAATCAAGAGAATTTTCAATGGGAGACAACAACAACAAATAACAATGATAGGAAAGATGAGATTATCACCACTTATGAATTTCCAATAAGTGATATAAGGGGAGAGGCTCCCATGAAGAATATCTCTCTATCATCCCTTTCATCTTTCCAAGGACTGAGTGTAAAAGATCCTGATACTTTCATGTTTGAGTTTGATGTCCTGTGCAATATTTATGATTATACTTCAGATGCTTAGAAGCTAAAACTATTCCCTTCCACTCTGAATCAAGCAGCATTACGATGGTTTATGGGACTAGGTTCTTCCACTATTCGAACATGGGGAGATTTGAAGACTATATTTTTGGAAAAATACCAGGACTATTGCTAGACCAGAGATTGAAGATAGGATATATTCAAAATGACACAGAAGGAATAAGAAAACCTGGAAGATTATGTGGAATGGTTCCATTATAATCTACAGAGATCCAAACATAATGATATGGATTTGGAAATTTTGAAAATAATATATATACGAGGAATGAGAGATGATTGCCTCGACATGTTGAACCTGTTGGGAAAAGGAGATATATCCCATGAACCATTTGATGAGATAATAAAACTCTTCTTAAGGTGTTCACAAGGATCGTCACGGGGAAGAATTATGGCACAAGATTCCTATGTTAGAATACAAAAATCTACAAATGGAGGTGTGAGTAGTCTATGATGATGTATCATCTTTCATTTTCGGGTGAAAGTGATCGGGAGAGAGGACAAGGCTCTAAAACTACACAGAGTACGTTTTAGGTTGGGATGCAGGTTCTAGGCACTGTCAAGGAA
>APFE030949561.1:2282-36450 GCA_000404065.3 Pinus taeda | reverse complement strand
TATGGTCCAGTTTTGACCATTTATGAGCAGTTTTTCAGTGGAGAACTTTTGGGAGATGATGTAATCAGTTGACCTTATTCCTTTAGGCAGTGAAGCAACCCTTTTAGAGACTTAAGGGCCCTCAGTTTATGGACATTTTTGATTGGGGTTGAAGTGCCAAAAAATGTCTATAACACCTGGGTAGAAAACTGGCATCACGTAAAAGGAAATTGTTAATGTAAGATGTCATGTTTGATCTGTTAAACCATGATTAGTCTCCTTGTGACAATATGTTGTAATTTTATGTTTGAAAATTATTTTGAGATACCACACAAGAACAAAGTTTCTGATTGCGTAGTTGGTTTAATTTGAGAATACATAGAGATGAGAGTAGGGTAAGGCCAGGCGAAAATATATGTAAATACAAAGGTTAGAAAAACTAGCTAGCATCCCTTACCATACCCAAACCCTTTTTACTGGCACTACAGGGATAGAGAGATCCACCCAGAGGCATGTGGAGAATAAGTAGGGATATGCATGCTCTGGATTGACTAATTTCTTGAGCCTAGCTCAAGCAGGCGCAACTAGTAGATGGCAAGAGATTGGGAATATATATCTATTAAGTATGTGTATATGAAATTCATTATGTCCCATTTTTATTTTCAAGGTGGGAGGAATGCGATGGAGAAAAGGAGATTGTATTTGTCCTCTATATCCCACCTATTAGGATGCTAGGATAAGTCCCAATAATAAGAGTTAGGTTCACTCATAAGTATATGATTGTAAAAGGCCATCATGAACCTTATTAAGCTAAGTCATCTTTAGTTGAGTTTCATCCTTTAGTTGAAGCTTCAAGCAAGATACTTAGCCTATTTTCAACCCTTCAATCTTCCTGGAATAGCTACAGAACAACCCTATTTAACCCACGTTGAATGCCTCTTCTTGCTTTGATCTTAAACTTCAAACTTTGGCCCTTCTCCCTACAAGAGCACCTAAGAACAACACTCAAAACAACCTCTCTTTCACACGTTGTACCTACAACAAAACATAAGGCTTCCATGTTGCTTCTAGGGCTTCTTTCTTGTTGTCTTATGGATCCTTCTTGCAGTGGCTAGGGCCTCCATTTGACTGTGTCTAGGGCCTCTCTAAGTGCTGCTTTAGACCTTCCTTGACTACAGCTATATGCTTCTTCTTGATGGCTGATAAGGGCCTCCCTCTTGCTACAAATTAAGGCCTCCTTTGCTGTGGATAAGAGCCTTCCTTTTGCTACGTATCTGGCCTCTCTTGACTGCGTCTTCATTCCTCTCTTGACTGCATCTTAGGCCTCTCTCTAGACTTCATCTTAGGCCTCTCTCTTGTTGTGGCTAAGCCTCCTTTTGACCGTGGTTAGGGCTGCCTTTTACTGCAGCTAGGGATTCCTTTTCACTATGGCTAGAGCTCCTTCAAGACTGCGTCTAGGTCTCCCTTCATGACTACAGCTAGGGCTCCTTTGTGACTAAAACTAGGGCTCACACTATTGCAGCCTGATAGCCTCGTGCTTCCTAGTGACTCCTGCACTGTAACACTCTCTGCTGCTTCATCTGCATCCTTCTCTACCCACATCGGCCAATCCTGCTACTCTTTCTTCAGGGCTCCCGAAGAAAGGTATAATCTGTTAGTGCTCGAATCTGCCTCAGGCTGAGGAAGGCAAAACTCAAGGCAACATCAAACCAAACTTAGCCTCATAGCTAGCCCTACGAGGACAGGAGAGGGCTCTCTCCAGTCAATCTCGATAAAATGAGAAATAGGGTGCGAGATGACTTAAAATGGGAACTAATTTTAGGCTAGTAAATATATTAGAAAAGGGTTTTTAATAAATGATTGGGTTTTCTAGGCTGCATCGGGCAAAGACAACAAGAGCAGAGATTTAATCAAAGGCACAGATTATTCCATAAGGAAAGCTAGGCAAGAGCTTGAGCATCCAAACTGAAATTATATGAAATGGTAGGACTATTAAGAAAGCTAAAAGGGGCATTAATGTATGAATCCCTTTCAGACATAGGAAGAAACACAAAACATGAATGATTCTCCAGGGCAAAGCAGTAAGTTGAATTTTACCCTTCTCACTCAGAAACATTTAAATTGGAAACGATTATGAAATGAAATGTAAACATCACAAGGAACATATGAAACAGAGAAAAACATATGCCAAATTCATACCACAAGGATCTTATGAAACAGAGCTACAACTTTAAATTATTTCTCTGTCAAAATTGTGCAATGAAGCTCTCTTATCTCTCCTCACACCTCTGCCAAAACTCTCTAACCCCTTACAAAATGATTTACAATACAATAAATACCATTACAGGTGGGGAAAACAAATCGACCCCAAAAAAAGGAATGGTTTAACCATTATTAACAAATAAAACTAAAAAACCAATCAACTTTTCTGAAGATAGAATAGCACTCCTTCTTCTACTCGAATTTGTTGATAACTGATGAAGAGGTGGCAGTTATAAGTGTCAATCCCATTACTGAAGATAAACATAGGCAATCGAATCTTGTTCTCTGTTGTGGCAAGTATTCTTCATTTTATTTTAGGCGTATTTTGACTTGGCATTTTTCATTTGCTATGTTAAATAAAAACCAAGTTTCAATAAAACTAGCTCTTTACTTTTTATCTCCTTCCTTTTCACAATGCTCACGTGTAACTTCTTCAATAGCAGCTGAAAGTTTGAAAGTTGATCTTCTCTATCTTGGCCAACTCTTTCATGAAAAATCAAGATGTCAATATGGGTTGTGCAGTTGTTGAAGATGCAAAAAGAAGTTGTTGCGTCTTTCGTATTATGTTACACATGCTTATCCTCTGACACGGAGTTCTCAAGATCAGATTGAAACAATTTCAAATCGGATTGCAGGCTACTAATTTTTTGAACAATGCCAGGTGCTGACACGTACATAAGTGATACTCCTTGCCGATGTGACAATATGGCTTGTACAACTGAAACAATGCATCAAAATATTCCACAACATCTATAGAAAATATGGCTTATATTGTGTAATTTTGGTTTGCAGTCAAAATCACTCCAACAACGAGGAGGCTGATACCCTGTCCAAATAATGCACCAGTATCATTGGGAATGTGTTGCTTGTGGATGGTTTGCTGCTTTCGCCCTTTTCGAAGTCAAAAGCAGATCCATTTCAGAGAGAGCCAGTAAATGTTTCATTTTGAAAATTTGCAATCAAATCTGACTCTCCATCTTTGTATCTCTTCACTCCACTTTTTGAATGTTGCAGCTTCCCTCCAAGGTGTTGGCTGATGGAAATAAACCAGGAATTCCAACTTTGATACTTGTTGGAATATTTTCCCAGCTCTTTCACTTTATCAGCATTACTAGCAACTCCATCCTCCCAATCAAGTAAAACCATTTTCAATATTTCCATTCCTGTGATCAAAGTCCATTCTCTTGGAATTTTTTGATGAAAAGCATCGATTTGTAGGTAAAAGCAGTCTATCATCGATTACAAGACTTTTCAATTCTAGACTAGAAACAAAGATACTTTCTTTGCCTTCGAAATCATACAGTTGTGACCCAAAAACTGGACTTTGATGAAGTCCATCTGCCATTGATGTTTGTGCACCTTCTTGAATGTGCCTGTTCAATGACACACTGTATTCACATGTCAAAGGCCCCCTGGCCGTTTCTTGTCATAAGAATGAACATTTCCTCCTTCAGTTTGGCATTGACTTTGAGAGCATCATCGACTGCATCGCACATTAGTCTCTCCGGATACAAACTACCCACCCATTCAATCAGCGAACTTGACTTGGAACTTGAGCTCTGGGCTTCACTTCCATTTAAACCAACATTAACATTTTCATTATTGAAAGCGTTGGGAGATCTTCTGGTAACCATTTCAAGCAGCACGACTCCATAATTGTAAACATCGCCTTTCGCTAAAACCTTTTGGCTGTACGCAAATTCAGGTGCGATGTAACCTATGGAGCCTCTCAGTGTGGTTGAAAGGGTGCTGCCACGAAGCTCTGGATCGATTAACCGTGCAATTCCAAAATCATTGATGTGCGCCTCAAATTGTCATCTAGAAGAATATTGTTGGGCTTAATATCACAGTGGACAATCTCCCCGATCCCACATTCTTCATGTAAATACGCCAATGCCTCTGCAACGACCATAGAAATTCTGAGCCTAGTCGCCAGTCAAGCTGAGTAGAGTTCCCGTGCAAATGCATGTCTAAACTACCATTGGGCAGGAATTGGAGTATAAGGATTTTGACATCCCAATTGAAAATTACACCCATAATTTTCACAAGGTTCCGATGCCCGATTTTACCGAGTGTCTTGCACTCTGCCATAAAACTGCGTTGGGCCTCTGCTTCTAATTCAACTTTGAGCTTCTTGATTGCCACTATCATCCCATTAACAAGATGCCCTTTGTACATAGTGTTTGAGGCACCACTGTCGATAATACTTCTCTCGTTGTATCCTTCTGTGGTCCCATATATCTCTTTCTTGCTCACCTTCAAGAGAGACTCTTCAAAGTAACACATCTCCAAATTTGCAGAACCAGAAGGGGCAGGACGCCGCATCCACATCATCCAACAAGTGCTCTGGCTCTGTGCGCCACGCAGGCTGCTCAGTGCGCCGCGCCATGTGAGTGGGCCGCACCAGTGTTAAAAATACACTGTGAAGGAGCGCCCAGTGCACCACGCGGCCCATGTGCGCCGCGCCATATGCTCTATGCACCGCGCGTTGACTGTTAGCGCATTCCGGCCTCCAAACAAAAAAATTCGTCCTTTAACCCTTCAATGAGGTCTTTGGGTGCAAATGGCCTTTTAATCAATGAAAATATCTTGATGACTTTGATTTTGGAAAATTCACTTTGTAAAGTTGTAGAGTCTTGGCACTTTGACAACTTTGGACCCAAACTCTGATTTCCTTTGACTTTTGGCTTTGAAATGATGACTTTTTCTTGATTGATTTCCTGCAGGTGTTGGAGCTGCTGAACCTAGCAAGATGGGCAGGCTGCCTGAAGAACTGTGAAACCTTATCAATCATGCATTAAACGAACTTAATAATTTCTTCTTTAAAACAGAGTTTTAAAGAAGAAATTTCCTTCAGCATTATTAATAATGTGAATTTTGAAGTGAAACCTTATTGAAGCTCTCTTTGGCCTGCAAGCGTTAGTGAACACTTCTGGAGACAAAACGCTGGACTCAAGGATTAAAATGACCCTTTTTGACTAAACTGGTATTTGATGACTGCAAATGACGAGAAATGAGCCTTGTTGAATTCGACTCTGACAGAGTACTGACAAGACTGAGTCTAACATAATCCAAGAGGTTGGGTACCTCAAGTATCTGCCCCTCATTGCTTGTAGTCCTCTTGACTATAGCTCGATGTCTCCCCACCTCTTCTCTAGATGTACATGAGCACTCCATGTAGTCCCTAGCATGCCCTGGGAAACTATGACACGAGCACTAGTGCATTAACTATGCTAAAAGGTCACTTTCTTATTAATTTGACCATGAATATCTCTTCTACAAAGCAATATTTCTCAACTTTGTTTACGTTAGTGGTTTGATAAGAACATTTCTACAGTCTCTTCATTGAATTTCTTAAAGTTTTTACATTTATGCTTTTTGACAAAAAAAGGGCTAACATTTTACCCTAGCTAAGTAAGGATTCTTTAAATAACCTTCTAGCTTGGTTCCTTTTTATTCCATGTAAGCTTGGAAAAGTGTCATGAATTTACATTGAACAATGTAAGAATCTAGTCTTCTCCAAAAACAATCAAGCCAACTCTCTCATTTTGCAAATTACCTACCAGTTCTGGACATTTTCTTTGAAATTTGTATGCTGAAGGTGTTGGATTTAGGTAAGTGATACATAATGCACACCTACAGTTCTATTGTTCACCTATTAGACCAGTGAAAATTATAGGAAAAATTAGAAGGGTTGGACATGAATGTTCCAACCATACTCTTATTGGCCCGCAATACATATATTTTGGATTGTAGATTACTGTGGTGTGGTTTCTAAGAGGAATTCGGATTTTCCACAGTGTTCATCTTTACATTGGTCGACGTTTTGAGTCTAGACCAAGACTCATCATTAGAACTGATTTACGGAGAAAAGAAAAAAAAAGGGTTTGTGATAAATATGCAATATGTTTGTTTTAAAGACTAGCCGACCAAATGACTGTTCGATATTATTATTTACCATTATTTTAGTTAATTCCTGAATTAATATCATATTATGTTTGCTGAATATATTATTATTACTTTGTCCTTATTATTATTTCTACTAATTATCTTATAATTTTTACTTTTTATATTATGATTTCTCATGTTAATGATTAATTGTAATTAACATATTATTTAGGTTTATATTATTATTATGTTTGCTGAATATAATATTATTGTTTTGTCCTTATTATTATTTCTACTAATTATCTTATAATTTTTACTTTTTATATTATGATTTATATGTTATTGAATTAATTGATTAAATTAGTTACTAAGCGTATTATTAATTTATTAATTCTATTGACTTATTATACTCCTTAATTAATCTAAAATTAAATTGTGAGAATGGTTATATGTTAATTGTTTGCATTAATTAATAAGTTTTATTACAATATGTAATCTATTTATAATTCTTCATTATTGTGTAAATAATTTGTAATTAGTTAATAAAAGGTCTATAATATTATTGATATATTAAGATTATTATATTGTTAATTATATTGTTAATTTATTAATAGAAATGGGGATGAGTTATGAGATATTTTATTTAATAGATTGAATTAATCCATAAGTTTTATTCTAATAATTACCATTGTATTATGTTATTTATTTATAATTACTAATGTCTTGCATAATTAATTTTAAAGGTCTATATTATTGTTTATATGCCAAGTTTATTATGTTGCTACTTTATTACAATTAAATTGAGAAATTAGTTATATGTTATTGAATTAATTGATTAAATTAGTTACTAAGCGTATTATTAATTTATTAATTCTATTGACTTATTATACTCCTTAATTAATCTAAAATTAAATTGTGAGAATGGTTATATGTTAATTGTTTTCATTAATTAATAAGTTTTATTACAATATGTAATCTATTAATAATTCTTCATTATTGTGTAAATAATTTGCAATTAGTTAATAAAAGATCTATAATATTATTGATATATTAAGACTATTATATTGTTAATTTATTAATTGCATAGAAATGGGGATGAGTTATGAGATATTTTATTTAATAGATTGAATTAATCCATAAGTTTTTATTCTAAAAATTACCATTATATTATGTTATTTATTTATAATTACTAATGTCTTGCGTAATTAATTTTTAGAGGTTTATATTATTGTTTATATGCCAAGTTTATTATGTTGCTACTTTATTACAATTAAATTGAGAAATTAGTTATATGTTATTGAATTAATTGATTAAATTAGTTACTAAGCGTATTATTAATTTATTAATTCTATTGACTTATAAATTATTAATATACTATGTTTATTATGCTGCTAATTTATTATGTTTATTCATTGATTTACATTATTAATCTAATTTATTATGTTGCTAATTAATTAAAATTGAATAAAGAAATTCGTTATATGTTATTTTATTAATTGATTGAATTAGTTACTAAGTTCTATGTTTAACTTAGATTCAAGAATTTTTGGAGAACTCATGTTATATGTTTATGCCCTTAATGTTGATAAGGTTTTTTATATTATCTATGTATGATTTAAAAGGGAATAGTTTTATGCTGCTTGTTCAACTAATATATTTTTAATTAAAGGTCATATTATTTGGAGTTCTTAAGAGATTAAGCTAAAAGATAATTGATAAGGCATGATTTATTCTTGACTAAAGAAGAGCTAAAAGGTCAAAACTCTTAAGGTTCTATAGGACGCCTTAACTAAGAGAGGAACAACCAAGATATGGAAGAGAAAGGGAGAGAGAGAGAGAAGGAAGGGAGAGATGCATTATTCATAACACATACCTACAATACTATTGTTCACCTATTCTGCTAGTGCATATTGTAGGCACCCTGTTAATGTTGGATTTCACTGTCTCAAGTTCACACACCAGCACTAAAGATGCAACATATTGTGTGCATCCTTAGATATGTCTAACATTGCAAGCTAACTGTTTAAATAAATGCATGTATAAAACTTCAATATTAGAAAAATAACCATCAATATTTTTTTCTACCATTTTGGGATGAATTCACAATAGTATGCTAAAAAGTGTCATTTCAATGTTTGGAAATTAGGATATATAAATGTGACATAGATACTCTACATCTTTGGGTTATCTCCTTTTCAAATCTGAGTTTTTTTAGGCTACATGTTAATTGTTTGAACTTTGAACTTTGAATAAATTCCTAAATGGACTTCATAAATACTCGAATGAATGGACTTCATAAGGCAGTGGTATCATAAATTTTGTTATTTCAAATATTTGACTTCTATATTTTCACAAAATACAATGTCCTCAATAAATACTTATATGTATAGATACTTATGTTTAGGATTATATATGTGTTGGAGTAGTTCGTTTATGTTTTACTATAATCCTGATGCTGACAAACTTTAGCTGACTTTTTTCATCAATTGTTCATAGAATATGCAAAATATTTGATTGTCAAAATGTGGTAAAAATTACATTTCTCCCAATTTATTTTTTTATTGTTCATGACAAGATAATCATGTTGCAGGAATGAGGTATGCTACAGTCTGTTTCAATTTGTGGGTATTTGTTTCCTCCCATTTTTTACAAGGATGTAGATTTTATTTTCATGTTGATGGTTTTTGCATGTATCCTATCTAGCCCCAAATGCTGGTAATGGAGAGGATCTTGAGAAGTAGTCGTGGAAATAGACTATCAGAGGTTAATGTTATAATACCACTTCCACCTAGTATCAAAAAAGTTTAATGGTAAGTGACATAAAGAAGAGTTATTTAACGACAGGGTTGAAAGGGAAACCTCATGTCTTAGTTCTAAGTCATTCATTTGTGTTTCTTAGCTCTAAGTCATATTTTTTTGAGCTTTACCAGATCAATTATTTCACTAATCCAATATGCATGGATTGTATTTCTCACCCAATGTTAGTTACTTGACATGGTTGATATAACATTCAATTCTAGGCCACTTTTATTTTAAGTCAAAGATTTTGTTGATTAAAAGGATGTTCATATTTTGATTAGTTTACTTGGAGCTTGATTTAAAAAAAAATCTAAATTCCACATGGATGTTATTTTTTCAGGGTGAGCTCTTTGCACCAGTAAGGTCAGATGAGTCCTAGAACATAGGTGTACAACAAGAACATCTTGGCCTTTTTTGTGTATCTGTTATTCTTTATATCATTGATGGATGATTATTGATTATGTAAAACAAAGGATGGGAAGGTCCTGCCAATTCTCTTGATAAAACAAATAAAATGGAGTGGTAGAATTGTGTTTTAAAGGGTGAGCCAGAAATCAGTACTTGAAAGGTAGAACTTGAGAATGGAAAGCTATATAACCTGGATCTAGAGACACAGCAGATCGTGGAAACAAAATGATGGTATCGACGAGTCTTCCCAGAAAATAAGCTCTAAATGTTAGACCACTACCCAAATTTCAGTTATCCGCAATGGAAATAGTGACTCTAGCTTTATTTGTATGAATAATGACTTTGGCCATTGTCCTATTCATTTCCTATGAATGATTTTGATTTTCAAACTCCAACTAGTTTTTTGTTAAATTAGGTAAATCTTTGATGACAAACTTATAGTTTTCAAATCTCTTTTCTAAATCTATTTTCTTGAGCAAATTTTTCTTTTTACTTTAGGTACTGTAGATTGCTACTGTGTGACATATGCTATGATATAATTGCCTGGATAAATAGACAGAAGTGTTGTACAACATAGTCTTTTTTAAATCTAAAGAAATAGTATTTCCAAATACAAAGTTTATTAATTAAGAACATCTTTTAGACTTCTTTGCTAAGTTATGATTATATTTCGGTAGGGGATTTTGTGTACATTTATATTGTGTTGTCTCTTTGGTTTATGTCAGGTAACAATGGTTAATAAGGAATGTGTTCTTGAGCAACAGGCGCATATATTATTCTACTATCAACAAGAAACTCCATGGTTTTCAGGCATGGCAACAAAAACGCAGATGTTAGTGGGATATCCAAAGTCTGTGTTGGATGAATTTAATACTAGTGATGATTTTGATTCCTTATTAGATAAAGAATATCATGAGTCAAATTCAAATAAACAGAAGTAGCTCAAGAATGAAGGTGAAGCTATTTCTTTCTGTCCAAGTCAATTTCTTTTATTTGTTGGTTGCTGTCATGTTTTGAGTGTGGAATTGTGAAAGGGGATATATGTATATGTATATGTATATAGTATATATATATATATATATTATATATATATATATATATATATATATATAATATATAGATATAGATATAGATTATAGATATAGATGTGGATATTAGATATAGATATTAATATAGATATAAGATATAGATATAGATATATAGATATATATCCCCTTCACATAAACCAACATGTAATATCATATGTCATTCATGGTTTCTGGAGATCCGTGTTACATTTGCACAGAAGTTTAGATATCATTCAGATATCTAAACACCAAAAAACAACAACATTGAGATTTTATTTCACTCAACCTATAACATATTGCATCTCTCTTCATCAATGTTCTTCTTCCATATGTTATCAACTTCTGACATTTCATTTGCAATATTTGGTGCATTTTCTAGTTATAGGTCATTTATAGATTATAAATGTCTTCATACTTTCATTTCTAATTGAGTATTCAACTGAACATATTGATTCTCTTATGCATAATTATTTTTCCTTCCACCCACTTTTCATAACTTCCATAACCATTAGGTAGGGACCTGTAGCTTTGATGTTGCTTTCCTTGTTTAGTACAATATTGTCGAGACTTTAATTTATTGAAAGTTGTAGAATTTACAATTCATGAAGTTTCAAGGTCTAATTTTAAAAGTCTAATTCTTTAAAGGGTGCTAGCTCAATGGAAGAGCACCTGCTTTACAAGCAGGAGGTTGGTGGTTTGATTCCATCGTGCCCTGACATGATCCATATGGAATGAGCTTTTGACCATCACCAACGAGATTTAGTGACATTTTTCAACCGTTACCAAAATATGAAATGGTGACGGCCAATGAACACCACCATATATATGAATGAATAGTGATGAACCTCAAAGCTCTGTAACCATAAATCATTGTTGTTGATATGAAATTGTGATAATCAATGTTTGTCATTATAGTCATTATTCGTGACGGACCTTGAATGTCACCACAACACCTATAATTATGGCAATGCGGCTTTTGGTGAGGGTCAATGAACATCACCGTATATATGCACCAAAAGTGACAGCCATGAAAGATCCATCACAATAAATCGTTGTTGTTCGTATGAAATGGTGACGGTCACTATCCATCATTATAATCAATATTCGTGATGGACCTTTAATGTCACCATAACACCTATACTTTTGGTAACGCCACCTTTGGTGACGTTCAGTTTTTTGTGACGGAGGCTATGGTCCGTCACCATTGCTCATATGAAATGGTGCCAGTTGCTGTTTGCCATTATGAATAATTATTGGTGACGGACTTTGAATGTAACTACAACACCTATACTTTTGGCGACGCCACCTTTGGTGACATTCAGTTTTTGGTGATGAAGGCTATGGTCCGTCACCATTCATATGAAATGGTGACGATCACTATCCTTCATTATAAATCATTATTGGTGATGGACTTTGAATGTCACTACAACACCTATACTTATGGTGATGCCACTTTTGGTGACGTTCAATTTTTGGTGACAAAGGCTCTTTTGACCGTCACCAGTGAGCTTATGGTGATATTTTTCACCCCTCACCAATGTCTTTTTTTCTTGTATTGGGAGAAGGTACAATGACAGTTAAATGGGGATAAGACCATGTATTAAAACTATAATCCATGCAATCAAACTATAATGAAATTTAAAGCGGCGATCAAATAACAATGCACCATGAAATGAATAACAATATGAGCCAGTGGTAATGAAATGTATGGTATGCAGACTATACGGTGAAATGAGTGATACAACAATCAAAGTTCAAGTAATAAACACCGAGACGTGGAGGTAAGTACTGTGGGTTGGTATGCAGGATGGCCACGATGAAACGAAGGAAAATCACGAAGGAAGCAGTCAGAAGATGCAGTAAGTGGAAAGGTCAACCAAAATTTGAAAACACAACAGTGAATGTTTCAAAACAACGTCGTAAGTTTTGCATTCAACAGAACTCGTGCAATAGACCTCCGCCATTTTTACACACAGAACGTTGTAAAAATCTCTTTCTCTCCACCATCACAGCCATTTGTAGGCTCAGGGAGAACAATGAAGTGTTGCATAAGCCATTAGCTCACATTTGCGAGCCAGAGGTGATTGATTTGAGAGAGAAACAAGAAAATAGAGGAAATCAAACTGAGATGGAGAAGGCAAGAGATATAGTAGTTGGAAATCATAGCGATAAGAAGAAAGCACAGAGTAGATTGAGGGATAAGCTGAGGAAACTAGCAGAGCAAGCAGAGTTAGTTAAGGAAGATCTCGTGAGAATAACAAGGTAAGACCAAAACTCGATCTCCCTTAATAAATGTAACAGATGTTTTATGAGAAAATATCACGATTTTTAAATAAAACGCAGGTTAGACTCCAGGATATAAGAAGCGCTCCAACCACCATTTACAATTTGTTAAATGTTATCTCTGCCATCAGTCAAGAAATAAGGTTTTTGAAATGGAGTTTAACAGTGGCAAACATTATGAAACACAGGTTGGTTGAGCCACGCCATAGAGAGAATCAAGGAAATTCATTACAGATAGGTAAATCAACTTGGATCCTCCACTTCACTCATGAATTCGCTAAATTGATTGATGAAACAAAAATGTTAGTTAAATTTTGATTGCATAAGTAAATGCTTTTGCCGAGTTGAGTAATGAAACAAAGTGTTTAGTTGTAGTTTTAATTACATAAACACATGTTTTCACCAAGCTAAAATGGAGTGTTTAGTTGTAGTTTTGATTACATAAACACGTGTTTTCAATGAAGATTGGGTAATGAGACAGAGTGTTAGGTTGAAGTCTGGTTACATAAACACATGTTTTCATCAAAATGATCAACGAAATAGAGTGTTAAACTTATAGTTTGTTATGATTTCTTTGAATACACAGTGAAATATTTATGGTTGATTGCATAAACAGTGGGTTTAATTGCACAAACAGTGGCCTTAATTGTACAAACATTGAACGAGAGAATGACTCCAGTATGACATAAAAATGAGTTTGATAACCATAGGGAATTTATAAGAAAAATGAAAATAAAAAAGAGGAGCTATGGTATGATTTTGTTTTTATATAAAAAAATTCAAAATCAAAACAGAGTTCAATTTTCAATTTTTTTTATAAACAATGATATGCATAAAGAAGAACACTTCTATGGACAGAGCAGAGTTTTGATGTAAGAAGAATAGAATCAAGAATGGTTTTTACATCAGAATAAGTAGGATGTTTGTTTTGTTTTTCATTCACAAAGGGTAATGTTTTCAAAGGAACAACAATTCATTGTTGTAGTGAGACAGAGACTAAACAATCCTGACTTTATTGTTTTTAAAGTGTATAAGGAGAAAGGTAAAAACTAGTACAAACTAAATTGAAAAGATTTTTATCCATGAATAATTGTTATTTTCATTGTTCAAAATGAAGTTAATGATAGTAGAAGGGTATATCCACTGGTTTTCAGAAAACATGACCACTAGAATAGAACCGAAATTTCAAATTGAGCAATGGAAGAAGGAAACAATAGAAAAATTATATCAAGCAGGGCTTATAGGGTTTCTACAGAGATTTAATGGTCACCATGATGGTATAACCAGGGAGCTTGTGAATAACTATACCCAGGATCAAACAATGGTAGGAAACTTAAGCTTTCCATTGACTCTGTAATACATCCCCCAAGCATTAGATCTTCCATTGATAGGGGAAACCTATCATAAAGGTATACATTTCAAGGAGAAAGCATGGACTTTCTTCTTATAAAAAAATAGGAAGGGAGCCTTTGACAGAGCTAAAGGTATACCTAGGGAGTGGTTGAATGAGCCATTAGGAGAGCTAGTCTTGACCATTCAAAAATTCTTCACATGTGATAGCGAACATAGTGTGGCACATTTGTATCATGTCAGGCTGCTCCAACACATTAAGGGAGAAGTCAAAATAAACTTCCCATATTTCTTCTCCTGAAGTCTCATTAAGATGATAGAGTCAGTGAGAAATGAGAACAAACTAAGAGAAGCTCAAGTTTATCATTAGGGACTAATAAAAATTCTTGTAGAGCATCAAGTAAAAACTCAGGGCATAATCTGGAGAGAGTTTTTAATCCAAAACTAGCATGAAGAACAGGTCATTGAGGAACAATATAAAACAGATTAGGAAACTAGGGGCATCATGAATTCACCACTTTATCCCAGAACCAGGTCTAAGAAACAAAAAAACACTATTATGGTTGAAAAGGAAACATCCATCATATCCACTCCTAGGAGGCTTAGGAGAAAGAGCCTAATAGAAACAAGTAGCAAGGATCAAGAAGTACAAATTGTAGAAACATGTTCTATAGAGAAACATGTAGAAGATATAATCGAAAGATTAGAGAAAAAAGCTCTGGAAAAAGACTCATATTTTGATGATGTGGTAGCCACATCATTTGCAAAAGATACACAAGAACTAGTAAAAGAGTTTCACTTGAGCAAAATCAAAGAATTGATTAGATGAGCTAGAAATAAACAAAATCCTAGAAAAGCACTTAAAGAAAGAAAATAAAGCATGCAAGAAAAATAATGCAAAGTTAGTAAGAGAGAATGAAAAATTAACTGAAGAGGTAGGAAAACTAAAGAGGAAGAATGATATACTTTGCAAAAAGGCATTCAAGTGGCTTAAAGATAAGAACATGTGGAAAAACAAATATGAAAAAAAGAAGGTCAAAGCTACTAATGTATAAAGAAGAACACAACATGGGGATAGATTATTTGTTAGAGGAAACACAACATGAAGCATCAGGGTCAGGCACAGGATTTACAATAGAGGTTAGGAGATCTAGAAGGAAGAAACAAGCATGAGGACATGCTTGTGAATCAACAAGGGGGGGATGTTGGCCCTCATTTTTGGTCTAGTTTTGCTTAAGAAAACATATTTAATTATTATATTTTCCATCCATTTTCCATCACATTCATCTCATTTTGATGTATTTTATGCATATTTAGGTATTTAATTTTAATTTTTCAATTTCTAGAAGTTTCTATGAGAATTTAATTTCAAGTGCAATTTTTGGACATAATCAGAAATTCCCGTAATAGCTATATGGATGTCATATTTCCAGGACACTTGGGCATGGGCTGGATACATTTATGAAAAGCTTGGGAAGTAGGACTAAACCAAGTCCAATTGGTTCGGTCCAAACAATCTAAATCAGGCTCGGTCAAAGCTGATCAACCATGACTAGTCACTCAGAAAATCCCTAGAAAATAGGGCACTTTTATGATTTCATGGGATTTTCCATATTTTTAGTGATATGTTCGATGAATTCGACTTAGATAGGTGGATATGGATAGAAATATTTGTTAGATATACTTTAGATTAGTTTTTTTCATGATCTTCTATTTAAGCCAAAAGTTTTAAGGCTTATGTATGTAGAATTTGTATAGTTTATGTGGAGACATTTGAATATTTGAAGTTAATTTCAAGAACTTGTTCTACTTTTATTTTGCTATTCAATGGTCTGGATGATTGACTAAAGTTGCAGTAGTTGATAACCTCTTCAAGTGTGCAAGGCAAGGGTGGAGGGCAATGCAATGACCCCGTGACTTAGTGTGCAAGGCAATTGAGTTAATTTGTGTTAATAAATTAGCCCAACAACAAGTTCCCCGAAAAAGAAAAAAGAAAAAAAATAAAAAAGTGAAAAACATCCCCCGAAAATAGGGATTCATTATTAGTTTCGTGAAGGTGGCATAATTGTTATTTTAGAAATTTTCGCCAAGTGTCACTTTTTCCTTGATTTTCATGCATGTCATAAAGCCTAATCCACTCAAATATATTTAATTGATGCAGCTAGAGCTCATTTTATATATTCTATATTGGATCTATAACATTCTCAAGGAACCTTTAGTGTAGTTTACGTTGCTTTTTTGGGTGAGTTTTTCTTTTGTTGTCTTTTGCCATTTTTTCTGTTGCTTTTGTTGTTTCACTACTGTGAGTGTTGTTTCGCTTGTTTCTCTTCATGGTTAATGGCACTTTAAGTCATATTATCTTGTAGAAGTGTTTTTCAGTTTTTCGTTCACCTTTCATAAGTGTCACATTAGTTTTCTTATTTTTCACATCGACGATCGTTATTTTGGTGACTCTCCTCACATATTTGTTTTTCCTTCCATTTTTTTATTTTCTGCACTTGGTTCACACTGATCTATCCATACTTAGTCATATATGCACTTTAAATTACATTATCTCTTAGATCTGCTTGTTTCCCACACCCTCATTGGGAAAATCTGCACTTCGCTTGGCCATGAAATGCCTTGCCCAACTCAACATTTCACAAGTCCAAGCCTAAAGCTGAGAGCTTGGTCTCTTAGAATGCACAATGTGTAGTACATGCTAGCATACCTATACATTGCACAGTTCCAAGGCTCAGTCTGACACCTTAGCCACTGATACTGTACAGTGTGCAATCTCTCCCTGTCACTTCCTAGGCTAAACTACGAATTGCGTAGTCTCAAGCCTCAAGATGCATCACCAGCTGTTGAGATTGCGCAATGAGTAGTTCCCTTAGCTAAGTTCCCTCCCTTGATCATGAAAATTGCACAATCTCTCTCATCACTTCACTGGTTTGCTGCTTGATCTTGCTTTGAAAGTGGATTTGCAAAAGATAATTTATTCTTGTTATGAGTGGCTTTTCCCTCCTGCAGGTATCACAATTGTTAAGAAATTCTCTACAAGAGTCACTATTACCATGGCATCCAAGGGAATTTCTTCAAAATACACCACAAAAAGCAGTACCGAGGAAGTAGTTGAGAGTATGCTAGTAAACTTGCCAGTGTATTCAGACACTCAACTGTTTGTCAAAAAGGAATCAGATCTTACATGGCAGAAAGTGAATGAAGATTTTTTAGTAAATAGGTTCAAGGAATATCTAGAGGATCAATAGGTCTACGTCGGTGCTCATTGGTCGGATTAGATAGGGTTGCATGTAGACATACAACCTTCCAGTGTGTAGATGTTATCAGCTGGATTGTTTCCCATATTGATGTGAAGACCATGACTTTGAACAATGCCAGCAGACAGAAGCTTGCTTCTTTTCTAGCAGAATATTACCATCTTATGTACCATTTTCCCAACCCAGAAACACTCATGGGTTCATACTTCTCTGTCACCAATAGCTATCTAAGCATGAAGGAAATTATTAAAGTTTGGGTGAAAGAGCCATCAAAGTTTCGATAGACACCCACCAATACATTCAAGACAAATTCTCTCAGGAGGGCCTATCAACTTTTGGTTATCCTAGCTTGCATAATCTATGTTTAGCAAAGCACAAAGACCTTTCTAGAAGGGTGGGAAGTCTTATTGAACCAGGTTGTGAATGAGGGGAAGGCATTCAAATAGTCAGATTTATTGGCTCGATAGTTAGGATTCCATGTAGCAAATGCTCGGAAACTTTCCAAGGGTCGGAAAGAAATATTCTACATCTTTGCATGTTTACTCGATATAATTTGTGCACATAGTGCATTCCATGGCATGGACTAGACTTAGACACTTTGAGACCTTGTCGTGGACATCCATTGTAGACTACTCTCCAATTGTAGCCATCAAGGAGTAATGGAGAAGCTAACTGACCACTTCCTCATTCTGTTGTACAAGATGATCTTTGAGGAAGAAACACCTTGCAGGTCACGTGGAGTAATGGAGGCATTAGCAGATATAGTAGATTGATTTGGCTCACCGGATGGCACCTTCCTTAGAGTGTTTGGCAGTCATAAGTCACTGCATCTTTTTCCAAAGGTATGCCACCAACAAGCTTGTCATGAAAGAAGATTCATATCATCTCTCCATAGGGTTGTCAGTAAATTTTCATAAGAAGAAGAAAGCACCATGGCCAAATCTTTCTATATAAATTGGATTATACGAGTTCAAGAAACTGAAATTTGTGGATACTGAAGGAAAGGAGATAGAGAAGTTTACATTCAATACTCGAGACTTTAATCTGTATGATCCTTGCAGTATTTGCAAAGACCATTGTGTGAGAATTCACTTCCAGTGTCTCAACGATACATTTCATTGGTCGGAGGAGAATCCATGGAAGAACTATTATAATGCCTCCAAAACCCACGATCTAGTCAGTTTTGCAGGGACTTCACAGGTTACTACACAGAAGGAAGCTACTCTAAAATCAGTGCCAGGAGAAGGGAGAAACCTCCTGTAGGACAAGGGAAAGAGAAAGGTTGCTTATAGTCTAGGGGGAGAATGAATCCGCAATATGAAAGCGGATCCAACTATTATGAAAGCGGATTTAGCAGCAGAGGCAAAGAGGAGATGGAGGATGTTGAGAGCAGAATAGAGGAAGAGAGAAGAGCATAGGAGAATGGAGGAAGAAAAGTAGAAGCAAGAATAAGAAGAGAAGAAGAAGAAGAAGGAAGAAGAAGAGAGACAATGCAATAGTAGAAGAAAAAACACAGAAACAAGCTTAGGAGAAAGAACAAAACTGACAACCATCAGATGAGGAGAGAGGACAAATGCAGGACATAGAGCTTGCTCAACATCTTGAAGAGTTAATTGAGATTGTAGATATGGAGGAGGAACTAGAACCAGAAAATCAAGATGTTGACCTGATGCTTAGTACATAGTAGGTCACCAATCAATTTGCACCACTCCAGCAATAGAGTTATCTCAGGGCGAGGAAGAGGAAGTTTTCCCTCTTGATGATGATTTAGTTATGGGCACATGCAATCTTTCATATGAGGAAATTCAAAAGAAGAGTGTACAAGTGCATAAGATGGATTTTCCATATGACCTCACATCATTTTCATTTATTAGAAAAAGGGTGATAGTGGCATATACCAAGAAGAATTTTAATGCCATTGTCATAGCCAACTTGGCCTTCAGAGGTGCAGCAAGGTCAAACACTCAGTATTTGATGGCTAAGAATAAGAAATTGGCACAAAACTTACACACTATTAGGCAATAGGTATAACAACTACGTGCAACAACTCATAACGTAGCTTCTGTATAGGTTCATCTGGAAGAAATGAGGGCAACGATACTTGGTGAAGTATCAACACTTGGAGAGACCATGCAAAATATTTATGAGGTGCTTGTTACCATGCATAAGGCAGTTGTATACTTGCATGGCTTGCAACATAAATGTAAAGAATTTATCAAATCTCTCAAGAATCTACAAGCTCCCATTGTCATCATGCATGAATGGTCAATGCAATACAAAAAGGCACTTCTTGACTTGGGAAAGAAAAATAAGCAAGAGGCAGAGCTAGAAAAAACAAGAGTCCATATGTTGATCCAGAACAACAAATAACATGCCTAGTGCATTGGTAGAATTCACGCATCATATGCATGATTATACAATAGTCTGGATTTCTTGGTGAACTCACATAGGATCCCATTAGTTGGCTCACTCATGTAAGCCAAACCTAGGAAATAGGTTATGCAGGAGATAGAAGAATACTTGCAGTAGCCTAGACAGATTTTGACCAAGGAAGTCTTGGAGCTGAAAATAGAACATGCAGAAGTACATCGGTGGTCTTGTCCAAATGAACACAATGTTTCTCCTACTCTAGAAGGAAGTTCAAACTGGTTCCAAATCATTGTACACGGATTCCATAAAGGCTAGAGTCCACTTCTAGCCAGACACCATCGTAAAGTTCAGGGTTGTCATCGCGCAATACCAAGCTTGGCATCAATATGTGACCGAAATACATCAAATAGAAATTGTTGAGCTAGAGTTTCCCCAAACTCAAGAATGATAATGTTTTTTCTTGTTAGGCTATCTAGTTGGCTCTACCCTATTTTGTATTATATGGGTATGAGTGATTGTAATCTTATTTTGTGACTAATTTGTAAGTGAAATTTCGAGTATCAATTGTGGAATGTGAAGAGTCATGATGTAATGTAATGTAATTGAGAATTCATTTGTAAAGAAGTTGAAGAGTCATGAGGGATTTCCAAGAGTCATAAAGGGGAATGTGAAGAGTCATTGATCACGCACTCAGTATTTAGCTCAAAAATCAAAGTTCTCAGAATGGCTCGAAACTTGAACAACCATGTCCATCTTGGAAAAACGATCCTAATGCAACTCGTTTCACTGAAAATCGAGTTCGTATGAGGAAGTTATTGAGTTTCACTTGCTTTGCTAAAGAGGCAAAATTTGCAAAAAAAATACCTAGTCACTACAGTTAGTAGTTTGTACTATTGACGTGGCAAGTGACTAGGGAGGGTCAACTTGGTCAACATTTAATAATGTCTCAACAAGTGTCACAGTGCGATTGGGTTTCATATTGGTGACGTGGTGCAGTTTGATTGGTTAGTTTTGGACTAATGAGAGAACGCCACATGGCAAGCCCGAAAGCCGCCATGTGGCACCTCCCAACGGCCTAGGGCTCAATGCATTTCAACAAACATATTATGGAGGTGTCGGGGTTTGACCTCGTGACCTCCTACATGCAAACCAAGACTCTCCATTGTCTCTGCTATGTTTTTTCTTAACTACTATAGCGGCACATATATATTTAACGTGTGTTGGATTCAAGTTTGTCGGTTAGGGGAGGGCCAGCCCGCAGGCTAGCCCTCGCCATGTGAATGCAACTACAGTGACTGCAAATGGTTATGTGACCTAGTGTCTCTAGCATAGCTCATAATCCCGACGGTTAAGTAGATGCCATGTGGATGCATATCCGATGGTTATAGTGGAGGTCAAATAACTTGACAGATAATGGGACAGTAACCACGACATGTGACCCGCCTAAACTGCCAGCATTTCAGCAAATAATCAATTTATCCATGATAATTAAGCATTAATCCTCCAATTAATCACGATTAAAATTAATTAATCTCCAGTATTTAGTTTGGTAGTTTCGACAATTTTGGAGCCAACCCCAAATTTACTGGCCCTAACTAGAGTTTTCTAGATTTGCAGGAGATTTTTGAGGGAAAAATTGTCAGAGGCATAACTAGAGAAATGTTCGACCAAATTGGGCTTAGGAAAAGGTGTTCCTAGCTAATTTTGACATTTTGAACACATTGGTGCAAGTATCAGGAGCAATAGAGCTTTGTAAACAACATTTTTTTTCCATATTGAGCTAATATATAGGCCCAAGCCATGGAAGCTGGACCAAGGAGATGTAGCCCAAGAGGGGTGAAATCCCTCTTCAAAACATTGTGTTAAAGTGTCTCTTTGATGGTTTATTGTACCTTTTATTTCTTTTGTTCAGTATTGTTCTTTGAATCTATTTTTCTTATGAATGTTACATTAAACTTGATGAAATTTACTTATTTCAATCACCAAACAACCTAGGGAAACTTATGCACAGGAAGCAATGAAAAAGCACATGTTTATAAATCTGTAATTGAAATTAGCACATAAAAACTAACATTCAATAATAGATCAAGTTGTTATCAGAGCATAAGTTTCCTTCTTTGGCACCAAAACAATGGGCGAACCACATGGCGAAGTAGATGGGCGCATGTGTGTGGATTTTTATGCATTGAGAAAAATCACGATAAAGAATCATTATCCACTCCAAATAATTGATGTTTTGCTTGATCAGTTGAGGTATGCAAAGCATTTCACTAAGTTAGATTTATGAAGTGGTTATCATCAAGTTAGAATAGCCAAAGAGGAAATTTGGAAAACCACATGTAAAACTAAACAAGGATTGTTTGAGTGGCTTGTTATGCCTTTCGGTCTTACAAATGCTCCAGCTACTTTCATGAGAGTTATGAATGATGTATTGAGACCATTTCTAGATGAATTTGTCATTGTGTACTTAGATGATATACTTATATTCAACAAATCCAGATATGAACATGTCATGCATGTAAACAAATTACTTGATATCTTGAGAAAAGAATAGTTGTTTTTAAAGATGTCGAAATGTGAATTTGGAAAGACTTATTTAGTGTATTTGGGACACTGTTGGAGGAGGTGAGCTGAAGATAGACCCCTCTAAAGTTGAGGCCATTCTAAATTGGCCCAAGCCCAATAAAGTTACAGAGGTAAGAATTTTTTTAGGGGCGGCACAATATTGGAGAAAGTTTATTGCTATTTTTTTTCCATTGTGGCTCCATTACATGCATTGACAAGTGTCAATAAGTATTCCAATTGGGAGATGTACATCATAAAGAATTTGATTCTTTGAAGAAAAAGATCAATTCGACACTGGTATTGGCTCTTTCAGATCTTAGACAGCCATTCAAGATTCAAATGAATGCTAGTGATTATGCCATGGGAGCAGTTATTATGTAGCATGGTAAGCCCATTTCATTTCATTCTGAAATTTTTAATGGAGCTATAACTAACTATCCCATTTATGAAAAAGAAATTTATGCATTGGTACAAAATGTCAAAAAAGGAAACACTACTTGATGGGAAACGAGACCATTATCCATACCGACCATCAACCATTGTAGTACTTATAGTCATAGTCAAAGTTGCAGAAGTCACGATATTTCAGATGAATGGGTTTTCTACAAGAATTTCATTTGGTTATCAGGTATAAAAAGGGAATCTACAATAAGGTAGTTGATATGCTTTCAAGGCCTATTGTAAATTCATATGTTATACTCAAGCATAATTCTATTTTGCATGAAAGTTACATTGAAAAATCTGCAAATGATATTGACATTCAAGATGTGTATTCAAGCTTGAGTCAAGGGAACCAAATTGAAGAGTTGGATTATCATGTAAATAACAGTTTGTTGTATCATTTGGGCAAATTGTGCGTTCCATGCGGAGAAAGAAACAATATCATAAGGGAGACACACACTTTATTGATTGATGAACACTTTGGTGTAGGAAAGACAATAGCAAATCTCCAAAGGTATTTTTATTGGCCACGCATGTTTGATAATGTTTCTAGTTTCATAAGAGGATGTTCTTTGTGTGCAACACGTAAGCCTAGCAATAGGAAACTTGGATTATACACTCCACTTCCAGTACCTTCACGTCCATGGGAGAGTATCTCAATGGATTTTGTAGGAGGTCTTCCACTATCAAAGAAAGGTAATGATTACTTGTATGTAGTTGTAGACAGGTTCAACAAAATGTGTATACTAACACCATGTAAAAAACAAATTATAGCTGAAAAAACAACTCATATTTTCTTCCAAAACATCTGGGTTCATTTTGGTCTTCCTACTTCCATTGTAAGTGATCAAGATTCTCAATTTGTTTGGAATTTTTGGTCAAATTTGTGAGACATGATGGACACAAAGTTGAAGAAGAGTACAACCTTTCATCCGCAAATATATGGACAAACTGAGGTGGTTAACAGCATAGACATTAATCTTCTTAGAGGATATTGCAGCAAACATCCCAAGTTATGGGATGAACGGTTGCATTATATACAACATGCATACAACAAGGCAAAGCATTCTTCCACAAACACATCACCATTTGAGTCATGTTATGGGTACTTGTGAAGATCGGCATTGGACTTCATCTTTGAGAAATATGTGACCATTGATGGTCACAGTGACATTGATAAGGCAAGGAAGTTCATAGAGAAAATTCAGTCGATACATCATCCAGTGCAGAAAAATCTTGAGAAATGTCAAAGAAACTAAAAAGCAAGGCATGACAAACATTGGGTTGATCACAAATTTCAAGCTGGCGACGAATTTTGGTTATATATTAGAAAAGAGAGACTTGAAGGGAAAGTTAAAAGGCTTAAACCAATCCGTTATGGTTCTTTTAAAATTTTGGAAAAGATTGGTAACATTTCATTTAAGCTTGATTTGCCTCCTTATATGCAAATATACTTTGTTGTTAATGTTGAGAATTTGATATTGTTTGGGCCTCCTTTGATTGATGACCAAGGAGAGCATGTTCAACTTCCATCAATAGATGATTTCTTGCCAAAATATCTTGATGAAATTCAACAAGATCTCATACTTGACAGAAGAACCAGGACTTTGAAAAGAGGGGATGTTGAATACCTTAGAGTGGGACTCAAGGGACAAAAGCCTTCTAAAGCCAAATGGTTGCAAATCGAGAAGGTGAGGGAGTTGTACCCTCACTTGCTGAACAATTGATAGTATCTTTTGGGGTCCAAAAGGATTATAGTGGGGAGGAACGATCAACGCTCAGTATTTAGCTAAAAAATCGAAGTTCCCAAAATGGCTCGAAACTTGAATGATCATGTCCGTCTTAGAAAAGTGATCCTAACGCAACTTGTTTCACCGAAAACAGAGTTCGTATGAGGATGTTATTGAGTTGTTCTTGATTTGCTAAAGAGGTGAAATTTGCAAAAAATTACCCAGTCATTGCACAGTTAGAAGTCAGTACTACTGACGTGGAAAGTGACTAGGCAGGGTCAACTTGGTCAACATTTAATCACGTCTCAACAAGTGTCACCATGTGATTTGTTTTTAGATTGGTAATGTGGTGTAGTTTGATTGGTTAGTTTTGGACTAATGAGAGAATGTCATGTGGCAAGCCTAGAGGCCGCCATGTGGCACCTCCCAACGGCCTAGGGCTTGGCACATTTCAACAAACATATTATGGAGGTGCCGGGGTTTGACCCCGTGACCTCCTACATGCAAACCAAGACTCTCCACTGTCTTTGCTACGTTGTTTCTTAACTACTATAGCGGCACATAAATATTTGACATGTGTTGGATTTAAGTTTTCCGGTTAGGGGAGGGCCAGCCCGCAGGCCAACCCTCCCCATGCAAATGCAACTACGGTGACTGCAAATGGTTATGTGACCTGGTGGCTCCAGCATAGGCCATAACCCCGACGGTTAAGCGGATGCCATGTGAATGCATATTCGACAATTACAGTGGAGGTCAGATAACCCGACAGATAATGTGACAATAACCATGACATGTGACCCTACCTAAACCACCAGCATTTCAGCAAACAATCAGTCTTATCTGTGGTAATTAAGCATTAATTCTACCGTTAATCACGCTTAAACTTAATTAGGCTCCATTATTTAGTCTGGCAGTTCTGACAATTTTGGAGCCAATCCCAAATTTAGCAACCCTAACTAGAGTATTCCAGATTTGAAGGAGCTTTTCAAGGGAAAAACTGTCAGAGGCATAACTAGAGAAATTTTCAACCAAATTGAGCTCAAGAAAAGGTGTTCCTTTCTAATTTGGACATTTTGAACACATTGGTGCAGGTATCAGGAGCAATATAGCTTTGTAAACAACATTTTTCTCCATATTGAGCTAATACAGAGGCCCAAGCCATGGAAGTTGGACCAAGGAGATGTAGCCCAGGAGAGGTGAAATCCTTCATCAAAACAGTGTGTTAAAGTGTCTCTTTGATGGTTTGTTGTAATTTTTATTACTGTTGTTCAGTATTGTTCTTTGAATCTATTTTTCTTATGAATGTTACATTAAACTTGATGAAATTTACCTGTTTCAGTCAGCGAACAACCTAGGGAAACTTATGCACATGAAGCAATGAACAAACACATGTTTATAAAGCTCTAATTGAAATTAGCACAACAAAACTAACATTAAATAACAAATCAGTCACCCCCTTTGTTATAAATATTACCTCATAACTCATGTAAAGGGATTTTGGGAGCCAAGCTTTTGACTAGGATTAGGCTTAGAATCTAGAGCTTGTGCGTTTTGTGAGAGCCTTGGCTTCTCCGTATCATAGAGTGGGTATCTTTCTTTAGAGGAGAAGGTGATGTTGACTTCACGTTCCCTTATTGGGGATAGTGATTCGTTAATGGTATATGTATGATTGGGAGTTTTACTTTAATAAAAGATCAAAGTCAGCATATTTTCATGCATATGTTGTGAATATAGTAGGACTATTCTTGTTGTATTTGCATTGTACATTATTTGACTTACCCTTATGCTTATGAAAGTCCATTTGCATTGGTATGAATCCTGTTGAATGTGTGTTGTTATATTATTTCATCACTGTTAACATGTGAATTATTTCACATATTAGCTTGTGATGTCTTTATGCTTGTGTGTCTCTTTCAAGTTGTGTACTATTACAGGAGTCTAAGTGGTTCACTCATTTTCCCTTCACATGTTAGAACCTTCATGCATCACACTTGATTTTTTGCAGGGTCACACACTTGCTCTCACCAATGTCACCATACATCACTCTATGCATTATTGCAGCCAAGGCATATCATTAACACCCATTGCATCGACAACTGGGCCATATTCCGAACGAGATTCCTACACCAAATGATGTGAGGTATAATTAGGAATCCATATCGAGGAGATCCCCTGAATGTTGGCGGGTCCAACAATGTCAACATTTCTGGTGTTAGAAGGTGGGCTAGATGACAAGCTGATCCCATGAAGTCTGTTTGAATTTCCGCACTCATTTATGGCTTCTTCCCATATCTTAGCCCCGCCATTCTTTTCTAGAATTGTAAAGTTGAAAGTGCAGTGGAAATTCTCAATGACTTATCAAACCTAAAATTTGATGGCAAGCATGGAACAACCTTTTTTTATCACGTCGTTGGTTTTCTTGAATTTTGTGTAAAACACATTATCCATTGTGAGGATGTTGTGTGTAGGTTGTTCATCCTCGTGTTCAAAGGGATCGTAAGGGAATGGTGTTACACATTATTTGTCTCTTCCATACACTCTTTTGAACATCTTTCCATAGAAATTTACCACAACTTTGATAGGTATGATTATAAGTTTGTGTCTAAGAATATTATGCAATTTTGAAAAGAACCTGATGAGTCTCTTCATGGTTTTCATGATCATTTCATTCATTTATATTTTTAATTTTCTGAAAATGATGTTGATTGGCCTTTATTGAAAGAGAATTTAGAATTTATTATTCACATTTCGATGAATCCACATGAATATGAATCTTTCAAAAGTCTCCCAAAATACCTTGGTGTTAGAGCTTCTAAATCTATGACAGACACAGTTGTTGTTCCAAGTGATCCTTTGTCTCCTTCTAATCAAACAACTCTATTTCCGCAGGTTGAGGTGGGAGAGCTTTAGAATTCATCTGTTGATTTACCACCATATTCTCCCACCCAACATACTCAGAATTCCAGTGCAAGTTTGGACTACGAATATGATGTTTGCGATGAAGTGTTATCTCCTCATCCTCCATCCTTTGGTTCCTTTGGTCCTCCTGATTGTGATTTGTTGTGTTCACCTGTTTCAAATGTTTATTTTTATGTTCACAAGGATCAAGTTTAGGATGGAGTTGGTGTTGAATAACCAAATTGCGATACCATTTATGATGACTATGTGTGGCAGTCCACATCTGAACAAGAATCTGTGATGAAGGTTGATTCTTCTCCTTCTACACCTCTCCCTCATTACCCTAACATTTTCCACAGTTCTGTCATTCCTGTTGAATCTTGCGAAGGATTACCTTCTGGTGATATTATGGCTTCCGATCATTATCAAAACTCGTGGAATGTCAGTTTTACATACAAATGCGGAGAGGAAAGATATTCTCTTCTCGATTTCTCCAATTTACCATCACATTATTCTAAAGAGATAGAGGGTGAAATTTCTGGTTTTCAATGTTCCACTCTTTAAGATTTGTCAGACCATGAGAATGCATCTATTTTCGATCTTGAACTTTCTATAGCTATTGTGATATTTTCACCGATTCATATAGTCATGACTCTGATTTTTCTGTTGTCAAGCTTTCTAAGCCACCGGTCTTTAATGATCTACCTTCTGATAATTTTGAACTTCCGCAAGCCGTTGAGGCACTTAAGCCTGAGCTGATGGTTATGTCGGGTTATTGTAGTCTTGAGGCTTGTTCTAACTCTAATAAGAATAATGTTGAATCTTTCAAGGCTCCTCATCACTCTACCACACACATTGAAAATTAATTTGTTTCACAAATTTTGCATCCTCCATTTGTTTTACACGATTCTATTGCTCAGTCATTGGAGGAGTTAGACTTGGCGAGCACTGGTACAAAACAAAATTTTTCTTATTTTTTCATGTTCACCCAGTTCCATAGTTTGAAATTTTGTTATTGCATGTCTTTGAGTCATAGTGTATCTAAACGTCGTAATGCATCCACATAATGCTTCACATGTGCTTTTCTTTCTTACTTTTCTGCGTGCATTTTCAAACTTTGAATGTAATGGTGTGTATTGTCTTATCTTTCTCATTTTCTATTATCCTTGAATATATTTCTCTATATGCATTCCCTCGCTTACATATTCCAACCGATGTGCCGGCGGCTACACCAAAATTTCATTTTGCAGTAAGTCTAGCATATTCTCCATTAGGATAGGAGTAAGAGTAGTTATTTATTTTCTTTATTGTAATTTTTTTCCTTGTTTTGTTTTTCTTTGATTTTTTTTCACTCTGCTCCTTTCTTTTCGTTCCTTTTTAATTCATAGGATAGCTTCTGCATGAGATCGTGCTTGGTTTCTGAAGCAAGCATGGTGAAGTTCAAGAGGAATTTGTGCTACTATCAATGCTTGGTTTTTTGTCTATTCCCTATCTTTGCATGAATCTTTCATCTTTTAATCGATGATACTCTAATGGAAAATACATCCTTTTCAGAGAAAATCATAGTGGAATCACGATGCTTGAATCTATAACTAGTACTGCATACTCTAATCATTCTTTTATAATTTTTGGTTGTCCCTTATCAACTAAGTCGAGTTAGAGTAAGGAGGAAAGGAAAAATTAACAAGTATGTCACAAATATATATATATATATATATGTATATATAAAAATCCTTCTTTGAAGGGATAACCTCTTTTTCTCTCAATAAGTTTGGATCCCTCTTCCAAACCATGAAATAAATAAGTGCCTATGCACAGTTCTATGAAAAATGAAAAAAATAAAATAAAGGGAAACAGAAGAGAAAGGCTTCTTGCATAGGGAGGTGAAGTAAGAAAATCCATTGGGGTACTGTGCAGGCTCACTGATAGCAGAGCAATGTTTTTGTTCTTGAAGTGACTCCATCGGGGTACTGTCCAGGCCTACTCGTAGTGGAGAAACAATAGAGATAAAAACTAAGGTTGACAATTATTCTACTTGTGCATGTATATAATCCTTGCCCCCAAACGAAACAAATCAGTTTGACTTGGACTGGTTAAATAAAGAAGCTTCGGTAATCAATGAAGTGAACAATACTTCCTAAAGAGTTAGACTTGTGTTGCATGAGACAAGAACCATACAAAGAGTTGGAATTCTACCAGTTTGTCGTCAAGTGTTGTAGTTGTTACAACCACCCTCAAAAATTTTGCCTATGCTTTGATTTTGGAGCCTTCCCTGCTGTCCACAAGAGCTTATCTTCTATTTTCATCAAGTATTCATGATTGGATCAAGACTTATTCTTTTCATCTCTACTTGTGTTTTCTTGTTTTCATACTTATCTGATATTTTTAAGTCAAAATCTAACCTTCTGACTTGACCTTACAACCGTTATGGGCTTGACTCCAAAAACTACACAATCCATGAGGGAAAGGCAGCCTTGATGATGGAAATTGCACAATCTAGAATGGAAGCTCAGCCTTGAGATTTATAACTGCACAGTAATGGATGGAAACCCAACACTAAGCTCAGAAACTATGTAATCCATCCCTTGTACTCAAAAACTACACAATGCATTGAGCCGGGAAGTTGCCAAGTTCCTCGGAATTACAAAATATTCCTTGGCATTGTGCATGGAAATTTTCTTGAAAAGGAAAAAAAGAAAAAAATTGAAAATCATCGCTAGAAAATAGGGATTCATTATTAGTTTCCCAAAGGTGGCACAGTTGCTAATTTTAGAAATTTCCACCAAGTGTTTATTTTTCCTTGATTTTAGGCATTTGCGTCATAAACCTTAATCCAGTAAAATATATTGTATTGATGCCTCTAGAGCTCATTTGTACATTCAATCTTGGATATATATCATTCCTAAGGAGATTAAGGAGCCTTTGATGGATTTTTTGTTGCTTTTCTAGGTGAGTTTTTCTTTTGTCGTCTTTTATGGTTTTTTCTGTCATTTTTTGTCATTTTGCTTCTATGAGTGTTGTTTCTCTTATTTCCCTTCACGGGTTTTGGTAATTTAACTTATATTAAGTTGTAGAAGTGTTGCTTTGGTTTTTTTTTCACCTTTCATAAGTGTCGCATTAGTTTTCTTGTTTTGCACATTGGTGATTGTCATTTCGACGACTCTCCTCACATATTTTGATTTTCCTTCCATTTGTTTATTTTCTGCACTTGATTCACACTAATCTATCCATACTTAGTTAGATATACAATTTAACTTGCATTATCTATTATATATTCTGGTTTCCCACACCCTAACTAGGTAAATATGCACTTCACTTGGCCATGCACTGCCTTGCCCAGCTAGGAATTGCACAAGTCTAAGGCTCAAGCTGAGAGCTTGGCCTCTGAGACTATGCAATGCGCAGTATAGGCTAGACTAATAGTGTATTGCATAGTTCCAAGGCTTAGTCTTCCACCTTAGCCACTGATACTGCACAATGCACAGTCTCTCCCTGTCACTACCCAAGATAAACTGCGCATTGCACAGTGTCAAGCCTCAGGCTGCATCACTGGCTGCTTAGATTAAGTGATATGCAATTCCCTAAGCCAGTCTCCCTCCCTTGACCATGAAAATTTTACAATCTCTCTCATTAGTTCACTGGTTTGCTACCTAATCTTGCTTTGAAAGTGGATTTACAACAGCTAATTTATTCTTTCCATGAGTGCCTTTTCCCTCCTCCAAGTATCACAGTTGTTGAGAATTTTTCTCCAATAGTCACTATTACCTTGGCACCTAAGAGAGATGCTTCAAAAGACACCACATAAAGAAGTACCAGGGAAGTAGTTGAGAGTATGCTAGTAAACTTGAAAGTGTGTTCAAACACTCAAATATTTGTGGCAAAGGAATCATATCTTACATGGCAAAAAGTGAACAAAGCTTTTTTAGCAGAGAGCTTCAAGGAAGATCTAGAGGACAGGAAGGTATATGTCAGTATTCAATGGTTGGGATTATACAGGATTGCATGAAGATATCCAACATTCCCACGTGAAGGTGTTATCATCTGGATTGTTTCACATATTGATGTGAAGACTATGACTTTGAACGTCAATGCCACTGGACAGAAGGTTGCTACTTCTATAGAAGAAGATTAATGTCTTATGTACCATTTTCCCAAGCTAGAAACACTCATGGATTCATACTTCTATGACACCAATAGATATATGAGCATGAAGGACATTGTTAAAGGCTGGGTGAAAGAGCCATCGAAGTTTCAACAAACACCCACTAATACATACAAGACACAGTCTCTCAGGAGGGCCTATAATCTCTTGGTTATCCTAGCTTGCAAAATTTATGGTCAGCAGAGCACAAAGACCTTTTCTGAAGGGTGGGTAGTATTATTGAACTAGGTTTTGAATGATCAGAAGGAATTCAATTGGTCATATTTATTGGCTTGATAGTTAAGAGTCCATGTATAAAATGCTTGGAATCCTCCCAAGAGCGGGCAAGCAAGATTCTACATGTCTGCATATTACTGGATGCAATCTGTGCACATAATGCATTCCTTGCCATGGAATAGACTAGGACACCATGAGACCCTGTCATGTACATCCACTGCAAAATACTCTTAGATTGCAGCCATCGAGGAGTAATGGAGAAGCTAACTGACCACTTCCTCATTCTATTGTACAAGATGATATTTGAGGAAGAACCAACTTGCATGTCACATGGAGCAATGGAGGAAGTAGCGGAGATAGCAGATTGGTTTGCCTCACTGAATGACACCTTCCTTAGAGTGTTTGGTGGTCAGAAGTCATCACATATTTTGTCAAAGTATGCCACTAAAAAGATCTTTCATGAAAGAAGTTTCATATCATCTCTCCACTAGGTTGTCAACAACTTTGCATAGGAAGAAGAAAGCACCATGGCCAACTCTTCCTATGAAAATTGAATTATACGAGATCAAGAACCTGAAAATCATAGATACCGAAGGAAAGATGATAGAGAAGTTTTCATTTAGGATTTGAGACTTTCATACGATCCCCATGGTAATTGCAAAGACCATTGTACGAGAATTCACTTCCAGTGGCTCAATGGGACATTTCATTGGGCGAAGGAGGATCGATGGAAGAAATGTTATAATGCCTCCATAACTTGCAAGGTGATCAGTTTTGCAGGAACTTCACAGGTGACTCTGTAGAAGGAAGCTACTCCGAAAGCAGTGCTAGAAGAAGGGAGAAACCTTACTCTGAAAGCAGTGCTAGAAGAAGGGAGAAGCCCCACACAAAATAAGGGAAAGAGAAGGTTTTTTTATAGTCTAGGGGGAGAACGAAGCCGCAAGATGAAAGCAAATCCAACTATTATGAAAGTAGCTTTAGCAGCAAAGGCAAAGAGGAAATGGAGGATGTAGAGAGCAGTACAAAGGAAGAGTGAAGAGCAGAGGATATTAGAGGAAGAAAATCAGAAGCAAGAACAAGAAGAGAAGTAGAAGAAGGAAGAATAAGATAGGCACAACACAATAGCAGAAGAAACAATGAAAAAATAAGTTGAAGAGAAAGAACATAATTGACAACCAGCAAAGGAGGAGAGCAGGCAGATGTAAGACATGGAGCTTGCTTAGCAGATTGAAGAGTTGATTGATATCGTAGATATGGAAGAGGAACCATAACTGCATGATCAAGATGTTTACTTGATGCCTAGTACACAACAGGTCACCAGTCAGCCTCCACCACCTCCAGCAGCAGAGTTATCTCTGGGCGAGGAAGAGGAAGTTGTCCCTCTTATTGATGATATGGTTATGGACACGTACAATATTTTTTACGATTAACTATAGAAAAAAATTGTACAAGAGTGTAAGAAGAATTTTCCAGATGACCTCGCATTGCCTGCTTTTATTAGAGAAAGGGTGATAGTGGCAGATACTAGGAAGAATATTGATGTCATTACCACAACCAACTTGGCCTTCGTAGGTGCAACAAGGTCAAACACTGAGTATTTGATGGATGAGAATAAGCAATTGGCACAGAATTTACAAGATGTTAAGCAAGAGGTAAAACAACTCCATACAACAACTAAAAATGTAGCTTCCAGATAGATCCATTTGGAAGAAATGAGGGCAACAATACTTGGTGAAGTATCGACACATGGAGATGCCATGCGTAATCTTTACGAGGATCTTGTTACAACTCATAAGGAAGTTTTCCACTTGAATGGATTACAACATAAATGTAAATAATTTGTCAAAACTCTTTGGAATCTACAAGATTCCATTGCCACTGTGCATGAGTGATCAATGCGATACAAAGGGGCACCGCTTGATTTGGAAAAGAAAAATAAGCAACATGCAGAGCTAGAGAAAGCAAGAGTCTGTATATTGATCCATAACAACAAACAACTTACCTTGTTCATTGGTAGATTTCATGCCTTGTATGCACGATTATACAACAGTTTGGATTTCTTGGTGAACTCACACAGGATCCCATCAGTTGGCTTGCTCATGGAAGCCAAGCCCAGGAACCAGCTCACGCAAGAGATCAAAGAATACTTGGAGCAACTCAAACAGATTGCGACCATGGAAAACTTGGAGTTGAACAAAAAGAACATGTAGAAGTACATCAGTGGTCTTTTCCAAGTGAAAACAATGTTATTCTTACTCCAGAAGGAAGTTCAAACTAGTTCCATATCATTGTACCTAGATGCCATGGAGGTTAGATTTTGCTTCCATCTAGACACCATGTCACGCGAAATGAGTCGATCTTGCAGACAAGATAGACCTTCCTAGAATCTAAAGAAGACCTAATGACAAACAAACCAACCAGACACTATCTTTCTCTAAATGTGCTTTTATAAATAATGGCAAACAAATGTGTTTAAGGCCTACCTCATGT
>APFE030949558.1:0-20529 GCA_000404065.3 Pinus taeda | reverse complement strand
AGGGACAAAAAAATCCATTCCGTCCGACGATTAGGGACACAGAAGTGACTTCACTTGTGTGTGGAAGAGCAATAAGGAGTTGCAGCTAGCAAGTAAATAAAGCCATGTTTTCTTGGTTGAAAGGAGTATCAAGGCATCTATTTGGAGCAGCCTAGTTGTAGGAGGGCCACAAATAGCAAAAGAAGGGCCGCAAGCCCGTATTAGGCTGGCTGAGTGCAAACAGAGTAGGTTGAGGGTTGTTAAGGTTTGCAACAACAAGATAAAGGAGGTTTGAAGGCTATTAGTTGCCCAGGAGAGTAGGCTTCAAGGTCTAAGTGTGCTACAACAAGGGAAAGAGGTGCTAATTGCATGTGTTGATGGAGGCAGAGGTCTAAGGAGAAGACCTAGTGCTAAAAGAAGATTTTTGGTGGTTGTTGCAAGCAAAGAAAACTAACAACAAGGTAAAGAAGATCACCGCAAAGGACAACAGGTAAGCAAATTGATTTATTAAGCAAAGGATTGTCTTAATATTTTTTTGTTTGGGTAGGTGAGAGGCTAAGGGACTTGGAATCAACCTAAGTTACACGAAACGAGGAAACGGGTACGAGTTTTCGAAACGGGCACGGGTACGAAACGTGACCTCCCCAAATTTTGGAAATGGGGAAACACAATATATATATATATGTATATTAGGACATTTAAGAAATATGTGAAATCATAAAGCATATATGATACATTCTAATTTATTACATTATGATTAAATTGTCAATTGTCAATGCATAAACTATAAGTCTCTAAATTTACATCACATTTACTCATGAATGATCACATAATGAAAATAGCAATATCAAAAATCAGCCACGAGAAATTTCTAACTTCTTGTCTCATGCTTGATTGCAAATCTCCTCCTACATAGTCGAACGACCTCAGTGCTCTTGATTAAATACAAGTTCCATACCCTAGTACCCTACGTGCTCTTGATCACTGGGAGTCTCCCTTGCATAGAGGGCTTGGTTCTCTTGATTAAATACAAGTTTCATACCCTAGTACATGACAAAATCCAATGGAAACATTGTAATCCCCCCAATCTAGAAATCCTGAAAAACAGACAAGTCTGTTGCATTTTGAGTTAGATCTAAAATTCTACTTTCTCCATATGAAATCCAATGAGGGTGAAACCAGTCAAACATCCTGAGTCATTTCATGGTAATGTTAGAAATTTTAGTAAAAGTGACATTCTCCTTTATTACTTATAGAATTTAACATTACTATGAACTACATATCAACACTAGGGCCATGGGCTTGAACATAAGGCTGCCCCACTCAGAGGCATCTAGAAGCATCCAGAAGATATTTTAGTCGCCCAATAAAAAATTAGAAGCGAAAATGTAAAAGAAAAATACAAGAAAAAGTCAAGTTAGAAGAGGAAACTCCACCGTATGGCCTGGAAACGCGTTTCCGACTGTACTGGCCATGTTTCCTCCTCGAGAAATGGGCCAGTACGACCGGAAACGCGTTTCCACGCTGTACGGTACGAGTTTCCTCGTTTGCGTTTCATTTCCGGCTAGAAACGGACCCTTCTCCAACGCTTCCTGCAACTTAGGAATCAACGCTAGGTTATTGGTCAAAGGATTGAACTATATTTTGGCATTGTATTGGGGATTCTAAAGGGCCATGATCCCAGTACGAAAACCTTAAGGTTTTCTTATTGATGGACTAAAAAGGAACAAGTTTTGGTCCATAAGTTCTTTTGTATTAAATTGATCTCATTGTTGTTATATTTCTGCTATGCAAGTCTTTTTGAAGTTAGGCACTGCTAGTGTGTTTATGTTCCTAGTTAAGGCATAGACCAGACGTAGGGTGTTGGAAATATTAAGAGGTGGGGTGAATCAATATTTCTTTTACAATTGTTAATTTATGCCAGTTAAGATCACTTAAAAAACAAAACACAAAATGAACAACAAATAAATATTTTTATTAATCATAATACCGAGGACTCCAATCCTTTTTTACAATAATTCAAGTTTTGATTAGTACAATCACACTTTAGGGCTCCAATCCTAGATGAAGACTTCAATCTTCAATTCAACCAGGCTTCAACCTATACTTCACCGAGCACCAACTTGGTCAACTTGAGGACTCCAATCCTCTAGGGATCCAACCCTTTATTCTGGCTTAGGCTCCAACATGGTCTTCGTGAGGACTCCAATTCTCTAGTTCTCCAACCCTTTGCTTCAATTCTTCAAGATAGGTTCAATGGCTTTTGTCAAGGCTCCCAATATCTTCTGCAGCAAGCCCTGACAATGTCTTCAACAATTCCATCAATTAATCTTCAAAACACTTTTGTTCATCAATGATAACTTTAGTAAGTGTCACGAATACTCTTCATGATACCCAATCAATCTTCTCCAAAGTTAATCCATTAGGGCTTTCAATTATGCTTCACGATCTCCAAGAATGCCTTCAAGGACTTGCTTCTACATGTGTCTCCAATAGGCAATAAAAGCTTCTATATGATTCTCCAAGGTGTGCTCCAACAATCCTTTAGGATGTCTTCACTAAACTTCTTCAAAATACTCTCCAAGATCTCCAAGGTTCCAAAGCTCCAAAAATAGATTTCAAAGCTGTTGAAGAAACTTTCAGAGGTCTAGTTGCTTGCTTCAATAAATCCTCGATAATGGTGTCTCCAAAATGAGTTCAAGGATGCCTTGTAATGATCCTTCAACAAGTCTCCTAAGGTTGCTCCAACACGGGTTTTAGATACAATCCCAGGTTTTCAATAAGTCTCAACAAGCTTCAAACTATGCTTGGTTCTACAAGGCTTCAACAATGCTTCAAGATGTCTTACTAGTGTTTATGACACTGTTCCATCATCCAAGGTCCGCACTTAATACTTTTCCTTGAAGAAAGACTTTGTTGTAGACTAATAACAAAGATTTGAATCAAATTTAATTTCTAATAACACTGTCTGCAAAGAAGATCTGTAAAGAGAATCTCAATGTTGTGACTTCAAGAAGGTGTCACTATAGATCCAAATTTGTTTTCAAACGTGGCACCACATATCCAAGAAATTTCATCACAGGTTTGATTTGCTTGTCTTTTGATGAATGGCCACAGGTTTGAAGTGTTTCCTCAGATCCGAGCTGCCTGTCTTTTGATGAATGTGCACAAGTCTGAGTCAGCTGTCTCCATAGGTTACAGGTGTGATTATTCCACTGGTTAGGGCACCCAACAGACTTGTTCAACCCTCCAATTCTACTTCAATTGTGCATTAGATGTCCATGATCTTCCCTTCTTAATCTCATGCTCCCACACGTTGGTGCCTAAGCTAATTTCTAGCCCTAAAATGGGCCTCATGACACCCTTCTATGGCATTGAACAAGGCTTAGGCCTTTTGCAATTAGCCCAACAAACTTCGGCCTCTAAACGATTGTCAAACCATGTACAAATAGCCCAGAATTACCTTTAACTCATGCGGCCTGCCTCTGCTCCTACTTAGACTTGCCAAAGTCACAAAAAATATCCACAAATTATCGTCAAACTTACTCGGCCTTGTCTTTGTTGAGTTGTGGCTGCCTCAGATGATGTATTTAATGCAATGATGCACTTTGGAGTTTGGACATGCTCTGCTCTTCACTTTCTTTTTATCTATGTGTTTGCTATGCGATGCTATAGGTCTGAGTCTGCTTTTAGTTCCTTTTTGTGTATGCCCTTCGAATCACACTACACCAATTAGAGTTTAAACATATATTTATACTAATTTGATTTTGTTTGAATAGTCATGTCCCTTGGGATGGAGGGTTGACTTGAACCTCTGTAGGTTGACTTGTGTATTAGACGACTATGTTTTTTATTTTATTTGAGAAACTGACCTGTGCATATATCATAAGGTTGCTACAAGTGGTGAGAGCTTAAGGTATCTTTAATTAGGGCTTAAAGCATCTTTGTTCATTAGGATTTGCATGCACTTATCATGCTTTATTCTTCATTCATTATTGCGCCTTGCCACCATAGGATATCTTAGGGGCTTAGGATTTCCAAACACTTTAAGGCTTTATGATTTTTCATCTAGGACAAAAATGCACTTAAGTCATCGTCCATACATCAAAGACTTTATTCATGTTAGGGTATACTTCAACTAGGTTATGCCTCAACTTGGGTATGCATCAAAGGTTTGTCATGTGTATTAACAACTAGGGTTTAACATTATGACTTAGAGCTTCAAACAATTTAGGGTTAGGGTTTTGCAAGCTAGGGTATAAACAACTAGGGTTTACATTAATTTAGGGCTAGCATTTCTAAGGCATGTAGTTTAGGGTTTCAGCATCTTCAACAAGGTTTACGGTTTCATCTTCTTCAACAAGAGTTTCATGCACTATTAGCATTTAGCAAATATATCTAGGGTTGGCCAATAAGGCTAGGGTTTCGTCATATGGCTTCATTAATGCATTTGGTACGCAGAGTTGTCATCTTCAACGATGCTAGGGTTTCCTCCTTGGCACCTAAGGTTTGCAATCGACACCTAGGGTTTCATCTAGGGCATGCTTCAACAGTGCACTTAGGATGCCACTTTATTGGCATCAATGACAACTTTATCCATCATATGGTGCATGGAATTCTAACAACAAAGGGGTAGGGGGTTTCCAATGTGGACACACAAACCCCAGTTGTCAAACAATCAACTTCTCATGACCTTAAAGCACACATATAGGGGTTTCAAAAAGCCATGTCTAAACTCCAATGTGGACATTTTTGTCCTCCACAAATGAACAACTGGATTCTTCAAACATCATCCAAAGTGTACAAGTAGTTTTCTAATCTTCTTTGCGTGCAGACATGTAGGCTGGCCTAATATTTGGGGATAGAATAAGCTCTCCAATTCTCTCATATCTAACCAAAATTTAATCATATTGGAGTTGGCCCGTAGGTCATATAGGGCTGCCAAAGATCTACTCGCACTTCAATCATGCATTTTAAGGCCGGCTTGTGCAAAGATATTAATGCGATTTGTAGATGAAGTCGACTATATAGGTCAATCTTAATATCTATTCTCTTCATCACAAGGTGCATTTGGCACTCTGTTCTAAAACATCTATTTGAGGTCAGTTTGCACTTTTTTTTGTCTTCACCTTGTTTCAGACTGTTTCTCAACCCAACAACCTCCTTCAAGAGACCTTACCAAACATAGCAAAAAATATACCAGCATTGTCAACCATTGTTGTTTGCTCTTGACTTCAGCAGCTTAAGGTCATAGACTCATAGTAGTAAAGAAACTACTTTGTTGCAGAATCCACACAATTTAATAGTAGTAGATCAGTTGTAGATTTCATTTTAAGGTTAATGACAATGTTGGGTACTGGATGAGCATTCACTGCCTTAGGACATGATTTCAATGTAACCTCTTCATCCCGTAAATATATATATATAGTGTTGTTTAGCAACTCATTTAAGAAAGGGCAGGCAAGAGTTTCAGTTCTCCAAAACTATACAGCAACATCTATCACAATGGCAACTATACCTGTAGTGTCTATTTCAGAGTCTGGACCAAGAAATTCTATTTTGAAATTATTTTAAGGTGCTGTATATGTGATTTTCCCTTAGTATTGGATCTATGTCTCCAATTTGCGCATTTATGTGACCTTCCATTTCATGCAGGTCTGGTCAATAGTCCTGCATTTTTAGTAGAAGTGCTTTATTTGCTTGCTTGAACCCTACAATTTTATCATCAACTGAATGATTCTCCAACAAAGGTCACGCCGTAGACTGAGATACGACAATCAGGCTATTTATGAAGCGTGCCCAGGCATGTAAGATTAAGGTATGGTAGACATTCTGTTTGGTGGACAGAATTAGAGCTTGCCTGGAATGTTGCTTCTTTGCCAACAAAACTAATGATGTTTATCCTTGTCAATGATTGATGTCATTCCCTTATAAACAAACCATCATCAATGCCTTCCTCCCTACAACATGTAAAATCACAACCAAACAAGTCTCCATTCTTATTGTGTCTTACTAGGACACTGGTTAGTTGGATATAATTTGTAGGAGATGACAACAATGTTTCAGAATAAAGTATGTATAGAATGTACCATTGCCCAGACTACATTGTAACCCAAGTAACCAAATCTATCAATGCAAAGATCGACATTGCCAATATTTTGCAGTTTGCTCCATCTAGAATTGAAAGCATATTGTTGATCTGCAAATGGAGTATGTTATGTAACCTGATGACTTTTCGAAGTGAGTTGATGATATGGAAATTTAGTACAACAGAGATGGGAAGCTGACATACTCAAGGTTAGCTCTTTAATGACCGATTTTAACTTCTTTCTTGACCTGTTGATGGCAAGCTTCTATGCTGCATCATCTATTCCTTTTTTTTTTAATTATTCCAAAAAGGTATTTTGAGGACTCCTACAGTTCCCCTAGACATTGATGTGTAACATCTAGCTTCAACTTGGAGAGAAGTGTCATTCTTGGAGGTGCTTGAGAACCTTAGAATCTCATCATCCAAGAACAAAATCTGCATGCAATAAATATGTCCTTGTGTGACCAGCTTTGAGGTTAAGGTTTTCGTCATTGTGTTTGTCATAAAACTGACCTTCTTCCCTAAGATTTGAGATGCACATCTTGTTACAACTTTCACTGCTAATATGTGCTTCCATCACCAAGGGTTTTCCAAATGGTTTCTCAAAATATTGACTGCTCGTAGGCAATTTTCAGCAAGTTAAGGTTGCTGCTATTTCACTTCTAAAAGATCTTCATGTATATGTTTGGCATCAATAGCTTAATCTCTAGGGCAATTTGAGCTGTTTTGGTCAGTTTGTGTGCGTAAATCTGCCCCTGGAGTAGGAAATCCATCATTAGTTTATACGAGGCTATAGGTGCCCCTAATCATCCCATAACTGCCACCAAAATGTGTTTGTGAATGTCTGTCCTCAAAATCTGTCTTCAAATATAATTCCAAGCTGCCAGCAGTTCTCTTATATTCATCTTCTAGGGGACCAGGGCTGTAGTCTCTCACATGAAGTTTGTCAAGAAACGGCCCCTCATTGTGATACTAGTCATAAAAAACTGGTGTCCCACCGAAACATATTATATATGGCTTTTCCCCATTCTGTTTTAGGTGCACAAATAGATAAGGGCACATATGGTCATCAAAATTGTTCTCTTCCGGGTCAGTAGTACCTTTAGTGGATCCAACAACATTGTCTTCATGGGGAGCCAAGACATCTTGCTTTAAGGATGTTTCATCTCTATCAAGACCCTTGTCATCATCTTTTTCGCAAAGTTTTTCCATAATGTTTTGATCCAAAATCCCCTTTTTGATCAGCGTCATCTACATTATAACCAGAGTCTTCAAAAGGATTATAGGCTGCCCTTGCTGCAGATTTGTGGCAATTATATCTTCTACACTGTCTTTGTGGTGGTGTTCATAAGTGTCTTCTTCAAGTTCAACAATGTCTTTATCTCCATTATTGCTGCCATAAATTTTTCTTTTGAGACAACAGAGACATCATTAATGGGTCCAACAACATTGTCTTAATGGGGAGCCAAGACATCTTGCTCTAAAGATGTTTCATCTCCATCAAGATTCTTGTTATGTTCATTTTCACCAAGTCGTTCCATAATGTTCTGATCCAAAATCCCCTTTTGATCATTTCCATCTTACATTATCACCACAGTCTTCAAAAGGATTATGCGGCTGCCCTTACTGCAGATTTGTGGCAGTTATCTCTGGCACACTGTGTTTTTGGTGGTGTTCATTCGTGTCTTCTTCAAATTCAACAATATCTTTATCTCCATTATTGCTATCACAATTTTTTTCTTTTGAAAGAACAATGTCATGATTACATTTTGGAAGAAACCACAATCTTTCTCTTTTATCCAAAGTGTCCTTGAAAGAACAATGTCATGATTACATTTTGGAAGAAACCACAATCTTTCTCTTTTATCCAAAGTGTCCTTTCTTTCAAGGAAGTTAGATGGACCTTTGTTTAGATTACATTGATGGTTATCTATGAAAAACATGAACAAAAGGTCCATTTCCATTTTTAACCCCCATAAAACTTGCACATAAAAATATAAATTTGAACATAAATGCAATTTGTACCCTTTTTACAATGGAGTTAAAAGGAGTTGTCAATGTGAGATGTCAAATGCAGTTGAAATACAATAAAGTAGGCAAGACTTTCAGCGCTCCAAAGCTATACAACAACATTTATCACAATGGCAGCTATATCTTTAATGCCTATTTTAGAATTTGGACCAAGAACTTCTTTTTTGGAATTATTTAAATGTGCTATAGATGTGATTTAGCCTTTGTTCTGATCCAAAATCCCCGTTTGATCAGCCTCATCTACATTATAACCAGTGTTCAAAAGGATATTGGGACTGCCCTTACTGTAGATTTGCGGAAATTATCTCTTCCACAGTCTTTGTGGTGGTGTTAATTTGTATCTTCTTCAAGTTCAACAATGTCTTTATCTCCATTATTTCTGCCAGAAATTTCTTCTTTCGAGACAACACATGCAACATTAGTGGATCCAATAACATTGTCTTCATGGGAGTCAAGACATCTTGCTCTAAGGATGTTTCATCTCCATCAAGACCCTTGTTATCTTCATTTTCACAAAGTTGTTCCATCATGTTCTGATCCAAAATATCCTTTTGATCAGCCCTCATCTACATTATAACCACATTCTTCAAAAGGATTATGGGGCTGCTGCCCTTGTTGGAGATTTGTGGAAATTATCTTTGGGACAGTCTTGGTGGTCGTGTTCATTTGTGTCTTCTTCAAATTCAACAATGTCTTTACTTCCATTGTTGCTGTCACAAAAATTGTCTTTTGAGACAACAGAAACATCATTACATTACGTTTAGCTTCAATCACTTTGATGATTATCTATTAAAAACATGAACAAAAGGTCCATTTCCATCTTTAACCCCCATACAACTTCCACATGAAAATTTAAAGTTGAATATAAATGCAGTTTTTACCACTTTTACAATGGAGTAAAAAGGAGTTGACAAGGTGAGATGTCAAATGCCATTGATGTACAAAACGGCAGGCAAGAATTTTAGTGCTCCAAAACTATACAACTACATTTATCATAATGGTAACTATATCTTTAACATTTATTTCAGAATTTTGGACCAAGAACATTTATTGGAATTATTTAATTGTGCTATATATGTGATTTGCCCTTAATATTGGATCTATGTCTCCAATTGGTGTAGTTCTGCGACCTTCCATTCCCTATAGGTTTGGTCAATAGTCTTGCATTTTTAGAAGTTGAATTCAAGAATTTTAGTGCTCCAAAACTATACAACTACATTTATCATAATGGTAACTATATCTTTAACATTTATTTCAGAATTTTGGACCAAGAACATTTATTGGAATTATTTAATTGTGCTATATATGTGATTTGCCCTTAATATTGGATCTATGTCTCCAATTGGTGTAGTTCTGCGACCTTCCATTCCCTATAGGTTTGGTCAATAGTCTTGCATTTTTAGAAGTTGAATTGGTTCATATGTCTGCTTGAATCCAAAAAATTAGAATCAACTGAATGATTCTACAACGAATGCCATGATGTAGACTCATATTAACAATATCACTTAAAACATAACCATGCGATATCTAATTTATGAAGGAATCGTTCCCATGCATGTAAAATTAAGATACGGTGGACATTTTGTTTGGTGGATAGATATTAGAGTCTGGCTGGAATGTTGCTTCATAACCAACAATTGTAAATAGCAAATCCACCGAAGATCGTTCTTGGCAATGATGGGTGCTATACCCTTATAAACCAACCAATGTCAATACCTTCCTCCCATACAAGTTGTCGTTCTTATTGAGTTTCATTGGTGTTGATGTTTGTAACTTGGGTAGGTACTTTTGGACAGGAAGAAGTGTATATAGGTGTGCAATAGTCGCCCGAAGTTTCCTTAGGACACTTGAGCTACTTGCTCAAGTGTGAGCAAGTTGTTTATGTAACTTAGCCTAAATCTAACTTTGGAAATGCACATAATTAGAGTTTGGCTAGAATGTTGTTTCATTACCAACAATTGTAAACAACAAATCCACCGAAGATAGTTCTTGGCAATGGTTGGTGTGATACCTTTATAAATCGACTAGCATCAATACCCTCCCCCCAACAACATCTCAAAATAGAACTATACAATTGCCATTCCTAGAGTCTTAATGGTGTTGATGTTTGTAACTTGGGTAGGTACTTTTGCATAGGCCTAAGTTTTTATACGCGTACAAAAGTCGCCCAAAGTCTCCTTATGACACTTGAGCTACTTGCTCAAGTGTGAGCAAGTTGTTTATGTAGCTTATCCTAAATCTAATTTAGGAAAAACACATAATTAATTATGGTGGCTATTGAGCCATTAATCCATTCATTGATCTTAAGTGAGGTGAGATATAATGTCAATCTTCAATCACTTTGGAGATTAGGGTTAGGGATTTAACTCAATGTTATAAAAGCAAGACAAAGTAGAGGAGAAAGACACCATACAATAGTACAAGACATTGAGAGAGACGTTCAGTGGTAAGTGGAGGACTTCCATTTTATTGTGTTGGGTTCTAGGAAAGTGTAAAAGTGCAACATGAAAGATTGAGATTAGTGAAGGAGATTGAGGACAGATCTAGGTTATGATGTAATTTTGTTTGCTTTAGTTTGGCCATTATCCCAACATGGCAACTCAAGTAGATTTTGATTGAGTTATTAATGAAGAACCGATTTTGTTGGGCATGTCATATGTGATTGAGATTGGTGTAATTTTGCTTCTTTCAATTGTGTAAAGAATCTAGTTGTGCATTTATTTAGTAGATCTGTAATCTACTAGGTTAATAAAGTGATGGGTGCTAGGTCCACGAGAAATTTAACATGGTATCAAAGTTTGAAACTCTGAGAATTGATCTTTGAATCATGTAGGAAGCTAGCTTTGTATAGGGACATTGGAGCCATGCTTGACTTTGATCATATGAGTCCTAAAACTTTTTCAGGCCAACAAGGTCTTGTAGAGGTTGTATGACATATGACAACTGAATAGGGTTTGCCAATTTAGTGGATCACCATTTTAAGTGGCTGACAAGCCAACTGCCAGCCAACCCACCTAGTTGTCCATAACAAGGGAGTAGTTTGCAAGCATAGACCGAAGGTCGACCAACAGTAGGGCACAGGCATATAAGTAAAAGGTTGAGGCGCAACCATTATAGCAGAATCATGCACGGATTACAGACAAGGTGAGGTCACTTTGTACCTAGGGACAAAAGAAGCTCATGCTGTGGGAGTGTGTAGTTTCCAAATGGAAGAAGTGTTGAGGGTGTGGAGCACCAACAATCGGGAAAGAACACGATAGAGACGGGTGATAGGCCTTGGGATGTGAGGCAGAGTGGTCAATTGACGACATAAGGCAGTGATAGAGGAGATTGCCATGGATGCACATGTGGGCAGAAAACAAGCAACCAAGAGTAGAATTGGAGTTGTTGCTTGAGGTCTGGTTAGTGACAATCAAAACAAACCCTTGTAAAGGAGAACAATCGTTGGTAGCATAGGCTAAGTTGAGGATAGGCCAATAGGAAGTAGTGTCGAGGTTACGCAATTAATCAAAGTTGTGGGTGGAATCAACAACAATAGTTGATAGTAAGCTCCAGGAGCACTGGCACCATGTGAGACAACTGCCTAGCCAGTTGCAGGACTAATATGAGTAGGGTAGGGGACCACTACTGTAGGACTGTAAAGGAAATGTGTGTTGTAACAACTAATCTAGGATCTGCATGCAACCACCAAAAAGTTGCAGGTAACAATAGTTGCAGACTTGGGTAACAAGGTAGAGGTGTGGTCGAGGCCCTGCAAGAATTTGAGAGGCTAGTTGAAGAAATAATAGAAAAAAATAACAATGGCAACATCATTAGTGGAGGTCATCTCTCAAAAGGACAAAGAGAGATTGTATTAGTCAAGGGATTGACGACAAATTTGGGTGCCTATAATGTTGGAAAATGTAACTAGGTTCGGTCTTCATAATTATGTTTGATGTAAAAACAAAAAGAAGAAAAATAAATTCTTACTTTTCAAGCATGGGTTTCATGCTCAAGTCAAATGATTATTTTAATGAAGCATGTTCTTCACCCTTCTAGGGTTTATTGAGTGAAAAGAATATTTTTCATGAGTTAAACTATTGTACTAGAGTCAAGTCCCATTTGCAATTTTGAAAGAAGTAAGAAAAGGAATTTTATTTGTGTCAAAATAGTCATTTTTGTCCCCACATGACCAAGTCGTCCCTAGCTGGACAAGTCGGCCTTGGAAGGGACCCATTCAACCTCCTGGATTTTTATAAATATAGTGCAACTCGTCCTCATTTGGATGATCATCGTCAATTTCGATTTTTGTGCCAAGAAGAGAGAGAAAATCAATGAAAGACTAGAAGAACAACGAAAGTCAAAGGAGAGAGAGCAAAGGTCAAAGAAGAGGAAATTCTCTCATGTGCGAAGTTTTTGCCCTAGTTTCTATGACATGTGTGAAGGTACAAGTCTTTTGTAGGGGTCGAAATATTTTAGAAGTACTGCAAGTCCTAAAATCTAAGTTTGACCAAGATTTGAAGAGGTTTGACTATTGTTGACTGGTGAAGGAGGGCTGGCTTGGGTCTTGGACTTCTAACTTTGATCTAATTCTATAAGAAGAGAAGATTCATTGGGTTTTTCCCTTAGCTTGGAGCCTACTTGTGTTCATTGTCTTTTTATGATATTCATGGTTTATGGTTTTGGTAATTATTTGATGAAAAGAACGTAATAAAAATAATAAGAAGCTAACACATATTCACAAGCAATTATCAAGTAAAGAGAAATCAACTCTAATTGTTGTCTTATAGATTTTTTGACATGGTATCAGAGCTAAGGTGAGGAGAAGGAAGCTTGAAGATCACTCTTGTTGGCATAAATGGAAGACATTTCTACAAAGCTACTTGGAGGACATCATTTGCATAGGGAACAATGAAAGGAAAGAAGACCCAAGGACCATCATTCTTGAAGGACTACTACATCAACTATCCATATCTCTCTCTATCATTGAAGGTTCTTGGTTACTTATCATCATTTTGAAGAAGATCATCATCTTACCAATCTCTCTCTTCTTGGAAGCTCTTTGATCATCCCTTATTGTTGGATGACATATCTATAGAAGTCATCAATCAAGGAACATCAAAGATTCTTGGGAACATCATCCATACGTGTGAAGGTACAAGTCTGTTGTAGGGGCCAAAATATTTTAGAAGTGCTACAGGTCGTAAAATCTAAGTTTGACCAAGATTTAAAGAGGTTTGACTATTTTTGACTTGGTGAAGGAGTGTTGGCTTGGGTCTTGTGGGAGGTATTGGTCTTGGAATTTGGGTCTTGGATTTCTCACTTTGATCTAATTCTATAAGAAGAGAAGATTCATTGGGTTTGCCCTTTGTGGGGTTTTGCCTTAGCTTGGAGCCTGCTTGTGTTCATTGTCTTTTTATGATCTTCATGGTTTATAGTTTTGGTAATTGTTTGATGAAAAGAACATAATAAAAATAAAATGAAGCTAACACATATTCACAAGTAATTATCAAGAGAAATCAACTCTAAATGTTGTCTTATAGATTTCTCAACATGGTATTAGAGCTAAGGTGAGGAGAAGGCAGCTTGAAGATCACTCTTGTTGGCATAAATGGAAGACATTTCTACAAAGCTACTTTGGAGGACATCATTTGCATAGGGAAAAATGAAGGGAAAGGACCTAAGGACCATCATTCTTGAAGGACTACTACATCAACTATCCATATCTCTCTCTATCAGTGAAGGCTCTTGGTTACTTATCATCATTTTGAAGAAGATCCTCATCTTACCAATCTCTCTCTTCTTGGAAGCTCTTTGAACATCCACTTATTTTTGGATGACATCTCTATAGAAGTCATCAATCAAGGAACATCAAAGATTCTTGCGAACATCATCCACACTCTTGGAAGTATCATCATTGAAGCAATTTGAGGTTACTATTGTACTAGTCCAAGATTGCTTGGGAGTGGGAATGGAAGTGGGGAGTGACATTTTCAGAAGCTCCTTGTTCAGGAGAGAATCAAGAACGAATTTTTATATATTTTGATGTGTATATGTCAACAAAAGCATGTAGAATGCTGAATTAGATATAAAAAGCATAAAAACATGGATTGAACCAGATACATCAATCATCTAGAAGTTATAATCTTCATCAACTACGTCCACAAGTTAGTAACATACAACATATTGAGTCTCATGATTCATCAATCTTGAAGTTTCAAGCTTTTGAAATTCGTAATATAACATTTATCATCATTGATCACTAAAGCTGTAACTTGTACTTGTAACCATTATATGCCTCTCAATATTTTGAGAATGTAGGACTTTTCTTGTATCTGCTGAAGAGATGAAGTTGCCTACTTTTGAAGCTTCTCATTAAGAGCAGGTGAGCATGCTAATCATGTTGATATTTGTATGGATGTCTGCATTTGAATCTTTGATTTTAAATATTTAACAAGTTTTTGTTCTGCCTTGAGGAAAGCTTGCAGTCGGGTTCTACAACAAAGATTGTTGACTCTATATTGGCGCTGAAGGCTTATTATGAATAGAAACAGTGTGGAGGAAATGGCTCTTGGAAATATGCAGGCCGTTTGAGGTCCCCCATGGTTCTACGAAACACAGGAAATTTCCTTCAACACTCAACTCCTTGTGTGACTGTAAGGGACCCTGAAATTCAGCCAAACCCATCAATTAGAAACATGGATGGGGGAGAAAAATGACTCGATGACATTTTTCAATCTAAAGGTTCAATTAATGTGTGGTTATTGAGTTGATTTCATCATGCTCAAGTTCTAGAAACTATTCATGCTTGAAAATTAAAAATTATTTGCTTTAACATCCCTAACCACATGCTATGGTTGACAGACGTAATGGGAGCTTCATTAAAGCGGTTTGCTTTAGAAATAACAAATGAAAAGGAAAATGTTGATCGGAACCTTGTTGAAGCCATACAAACTGCTGCACCGGTATGCAAATATCATACCTATGCTTTTGCACTAATCCTACTCGATTAAGCACAAAACATTCTAAATGCAAAATTCGCTTCAGAACCCTAGTTTTGTTCAGTCATACATATTAGATATGAAAATTTTCTCTAAGCATATTGAACACTAGGTCTTCAAGAGTTCATGCTTTTAACTCTTTGTTGCTGTGCAGCAGGGTTCGATGCAAGCATTCATGAATCTTATCATTGCAATTTTTGCGGAGAATAGACAAGATAAATTTTCCGTGGTGAGCATCAATTGCCCTCGATGCAAAATGAAATACAAATTATCTGATTGCACTATATCCATAGGTTTCATGAGTAATATCTATTATCTAGCTCCCTCATAGGGAAATGATAGGGAAATGACTTAACACATTGCTTGAAGTAAAAAAGTATCAACCATAAATACATGCTATAGAGATTCCATCAGCAATTTTCGTCTTATGTTAACTCTCATTTGCTCTGAAGATTCAGAAAAGTCAGGATCAAGACAATTATTTCCTTTCGGATTCCCCAGACAAGAAAAATGGTGACTTTCAAAGTCAGGATCTAAAACCTTTGCATATCAGTCAGGAACATCAAAGAAAAGAAGTTAAGGTTAGTAATATTTTAACTTTTCACTAAACATAATAAAATGTTGATGCTGTGCAGGGAAATAAAAAATGTAAACAAAATGTACCACAGCACTAAATAAATTCAGTCTCCATTTGATTCAGTATAATGAGGACTATTGTTTGATGAAGAAATGCATATGTGATTTGTAGAACATTTTTTTGCCAATCTAGGAAGACTATCCTACCATGTTTGCATTGCGTTTGTTTCCATGATGATGAGATAACCAGCGTAGCTTCAAGCCTGATTACTAGTATCCCATATGAACCTCATCCCAACATCTCCCTGCTGCCCTAGAGTAGGCTAGTAGGAAACATGTTATAAAGACTTGTATCTTACATGTGCAGTCACAGAGTATGCAATCAGGGAGCACCGGTTTTCCTAAATATGCAGTCAGATCACAATTTTTTCTGATTCTGTTTGAAATAATGAAACTAAATCACTCGAATACTGCTTTTGCTGTACTAAAGCAAACTCGTTTATCATTTTGTGATCCACGACTGTCTCATTATTGATTACCATCTTTTAGAAACTTCACAATGCTCATTTTATTAAACAATGGATATGATTTTCAGGACATAAGAGACATACTTAGAGCACGGGAAGATGTACAAGTGTTACAGCCAGAGTGGTGAAGGGATTTAGAATTGCTTCGTAAGTTAAAACCAGACACTTCCACACCTCGACATTTAATAGGGGATTATTATTTTCTTTAATGTTCGAACTTGATAAGCTTTACATTTGTTTTGTTGTGCATTGCTAACTGAGCAATCTATTATAAGGAATGACACTGACTTCTTTCTTTCTAAACATTATTTTAACAGATAACCAGGTCACAAGAATTTCTAATGCTGCTAGTGGGTATCACAGAGTTCTGCAAGAAAACGAGATCCTTTATAATAGCCCTACTAAAGGTATCATATTTACTGTTTTCTTGGGGCTTAGGGAGCATAAGTGTATACTGCAGAATCAAACCCCATTTTGGAGGTCAATCTGATGCTCAGTGCAGTGGGGATTTATTGGGGAAGATGGGTCCCTCCTTGTCAATACATCCAAAATGGGCAAAGATGTACAGAAGATATTCAATGTTAATAAGGTTTTCAGTACCATCTGCAACACAAGGTACTGATTAAAGAGACAATGTTAATAAGGTTTTCAGTACCATCTGCAACACAAGGTACTGATTAAAGAGACTTTTGATCTGGTCTTCTAACATAATTTGCATACAATTACTAACTTGTTATTGTCCATGAAATGGCAGAGGAAATTTACATGGATACATAGCCATTGATCCGATCTGTAATCCAAAATAGGCAAAGATGTAAAGAGGATATCCAATTGCCGTAAGGTTTTTGGGCCATCTGCTACACAAGGTACTACTTAAAGAGTCTTTTGACCTCGTCTTCTGATATAATTTGTATACAATTACTAACTTGTGTTTGTCCATGAAATGGCAGAGGATATTTGCATGGATACACAACCATTGATCCGATCTGTAATGGATGGTTACAATGTCTACATTTTTGCATATGGTCAAACAGGATATGGAAAGACCCACACCATGGTCAGTGTATTTCCCAAAAATATATATCTAATTTGCTTATCTTAACTAATAGATTAATTTTTAGATCTTTCTCAAAAATATATCTCTAAAGATGAGAAAGCAGCTTCTGGTTATTAACTAATAGATTCATTTTTAGATCTTTCTCATCTTTAGAAAGATCTGGCCTGACATTTTGGACTTCAACTTCTTAAAATTCAGAGCGGTCCAACTGGTGCTTCTGAAAAGGATCAGTGACCTGTTCGAGTTATCTCAAATCATTGCTTTTATGGTTTTCCAGCTCCAAATGGACGTGCTTAGCGAAGTTGCAGGACAACATTTTTGTTTTTATGGCTTTCCAGCTGCAAATGCACACCACCTGATGAGCAGTCGATGAAGGTGGGAAAACGAAGGTTGTAATAACCTGCGATTTGCCCTTGTGGACATTTTATTGTTATCTCGGTAAACCAGTATAAATTGATGTGCCAGCTTTTCTCATGAACCATCACGTAGGTTTATCCTTCCTTTTTCTAGAGGAAATCAAGGTTAAAAGAAAAATATAAATTGGAAAAGTGTAAATCGATGTTAAAGAAAGTCCACTTGAAATTCCTTGTAAACCAAGGAACAGTGCTTACAGTTTATTACTTGCAATGTGCACCAACAACACTTTTCTTAGTGTAATTTAATTATTATATTGGTTTTCAGGGTAAAGGCTACTTGTGAAGAACTGGATTAATATATAGAACAATGAGAAGCCATCCTAGTTGGGGCATGATATTTCTCATAATTCAAGGTCACATGTCATTTCCCATGGTAAATTCAAGGTCACATGTCATTTCCGAGTAAATTCATGGTCACATGTCATCCGTTGTGGTGACCAGCATGTTCAAGAGGGCAGTGTTACATGAAGACCAAATAGTGGCAGTGAAGGAACATGAGGTAAAAGAAATTCAGTGTCGTTCCGAGTAAATTCATGGTCACATGTCATTTCCTATGTGGTGACCAGCATGTTCAAGGGGGCAGTGTTACATGAAGACCAAACAGTAGCAGTGAAGGAACAGAGGTAAAATAAATTTAGTGTCACCGAATAGTGGCAATAAAGGAATAGAGGTAAAAGAAATGCAGGGACAGACAATCTGGCTGTTAAAAGATCGACTAGCGGCACAAAGGATCCAATTATCACAAGATCAACTATATCAACTAGTGGCACAGGGGGAAGCCATTGACCAAAGAATCCAATTATTACAAGATCAACTAGTGGCGCAGAGGGAAGCCATTGACCAATGAATTCTGGGTTTGGCGAGTCAAATTTTTTATCAGTGCTGGAATCCCATTAAGCAATGGATAATATGAATATGGAGTTCAAAAGATGGAAGGTGGTTCCCCGGTTCCCCTTGAGCAATGGATAATATGGAGTGCAAAATATGACAGTATGGAAGGTGGTTACAGTTAAAGAAAAAACAAAGCTATTTTCAGCGAAACACAAAGACAGTTTTTTTACTTGTACTTTTGTTTATTTTGTTAAAAATAAATTTAATAATAGTGATTAAGTAATTTGGGTAAGGCTTGAAATTAAACTAAGAGGTTATTAGGAATTTAGGAGTTTGGAAAATCAAACACTCCATAAAGGGAACCCATTCTTTGAACTTTATAATAAATGGGTAAATATATCTTCGTATTAAATATGGAAGGTGGTTACAGTGAAAGAAAAAACAAAGTTATTTTCAGCAAAACATGAAGACGGTTTTTTTGCAATATATATTTTCACATATGGAAAACTGTTAAATTGGCAACTAGGGCCAAGCTCCATGTGGGTCAGCTTATTTATGTCAGCTGATATTTTTTATTGGATCCCTCTCGTCGAGAGGTGTAGGATTGATCCAAAGATCATCCGATTCCGATAAGTATTTATGGAGATATGAATTTATTTTGTTTATATAATTATTATCAAGCCGATCAGCACTTGAGTAGGCTCAGAAGCCCAATAGACGTGTCTACTCATCATCTACGTTTTAGTATAAATTGGTGAGGATTTGAAGTCATTTGAACACACATTCGTCATGGGATCTCCTCTCCACGTCTTGGCTTTTTGGAGGAGATACACCAATGAATGATGCCCTAAATCCAACGCAGATCAAGAAGACTTATACGCTGTTCATAATAGAGACATATGAGACTTATACGCTGTTAATTATGGAAGAAATCCTAGATGGAGAAGTCTACACGCAGACAAAGGCAATACATATACGCAGGCAATGGATGATACCTTACGCAGAAGATAATCTCGGATTTGTCTGCGTCCTCAGATGGGTATAAGGTGCAGATCTTTGGACAAGTATCTCTGTGTTTCGGATGGGCACCACAGAAATAACATTCCGGCCTCCACACAGAACTCGCATTTCTCTGAAACATTCGGATGGGTATAAGGTTCGAAATCTGCAGTACAGGAGGGCAGAACAGAGCTCGGATGCCTCTACACTTTCATGGGTAATTACAGTCACTGTACCTCGCAAATCTCTGAGATTTCGTTGAAGTATTCCAGTCATCAAGCTCAGGTGATGTTGGTAAAGTCTCAGTAGATATCACAGTGGAAAAGGACTCGAACCTGCCTCCTAGCAGCCTCGGCATATATGTATCTCAGTAAATAGTCTAGACGCAGTCACATATTTGGTGATCACTGTCTCAACATATTTAGTCACAGTCTTGGTATATTCGTGATAAAGAGGATCTCTGCGATTGGAAGAACTAGTAAATGCTGTAATAAAAATGTTAACACATGAGACTTGTTAACGCAGAAAGAAGGATAGTTTATGAAGTCTGCCGAATAGGATCTATAGCCTAGCTGCTTTGCTAGGCTGCAAGCCATAGCAAGCAACTAAGGCTGATATCAACAGATGCATTGTTGCAGCACGATGAAGCTATGAGAACGCAGAGGCAGCAGCATGGTGGGCAGCACTATGAGATCATAAGCATGGGCAGCGTGAAGCAGGATGACTATCATGATTAGTGCAGCGTGGTGCAGTACACTGTAAGGTACAGCAAATGAACGAGATGCAGAACGATAGTAGGTGAAGGAGTCACCTTGAGAATCAGTTGAAGCAGAATGTCTTCAACTGATCTCATCATGATACGAAATGATCTATGCTAGATCTAGATAAGTCAAAGTATTGACTGCTGTTGTAAATGTTCTCTCTCTCTCTTTCTCTGCTGAACTTTGAAGATAAAAGAAGATTTGATCAAAGGGTTTCCCCACACATTGTGGGGTTTGTCCCTGGCTCGCGCCATATCTTGTTTCCTCTTGTCTTGGCTTGTCTT
>APFE030949550.1:3910-36522 GCA_000404065.3 Pinus taeda | reverse complement strand
CCGAAGGAGTTGTGGACGGAAGCAGTGGCAACTGCTTGTTATGTGATAAACCGATCTCCATCAACGGCAATAGACTGCAAGGTTCCACAAGAGGTATGGACAGGACACCCTTGTGACTATTTTAAACTCAGAGTGTTTGGTTGTGATGCATATGCTCTAGTGCCTAAACATCAGCGAACTAAATTAGATCCGAAATCGAAAAGGTATGTCTTTGTTGGGTATGGTGATGGAACAAAGGGATTTAGATTGTGGGATCCTACTACCGCAAAATCATCATCAACAGAGATGTAAGGTTTAATGAATCCTCTCTTGTACAGTTAGATGTAGATAGAAGATTGAAACAGGATGATGTATCTGATTTCCAGCATATTCAGTTTGACAGCATTTCTAATGATAGTCATAACGACCATAGTTCAGATTCTAGTCATGAACAGGTTTCAGAATCAGATTATGAACAGGGTTCAGATGGAGGACATGAACAGGTCTCAGATGGCGATCATGAAGAAATTCCTGTAGTTGATAGACAGCCCATTGTGGAAGCACTAGAAACATTCTTAAGGATGTCTACAAGGATCAAATGCCCTCCGAGAAGGTATGATGATCATGTTACTTCAGTTGCTTTGATCGCTAATGATGATGAACCTTTGTGTTATCAGGAAGCTATAGAAGGTTCAAATAGTGACAAATGGAAAGCAGCCATGAAGGAAGAAATGATGGCCTTAGGTAAGAATGGTACGTGGGATCTGGTTGAACTTCCCAAAGGCAGGAAAACTGTGGGGTGTAAGTGGGTGTTCAAGCTGAAACGGGGTGTGAATGATACGGAAGACAGGTACAAAGTTCGACTGGTTGCAAAAGGGTTTTCTCAGAAAGTTGGTATTGACTTTCATGAGATTTTTTCGCCAGTGGTTAAAATTGTTTCAATTAGAATTATGTTAGCATTAGTGGCTTTGTTTGATTTGGAGTTGCAGCAGTTAGATGTTAAGACTGCATTTCTACATGGTGATTTAGATGAGGAAATATATATGGAACAACCAGAAGGTTTTGTTCAACATCGCAATGAGAAATTTGTCTGCAGGCTCAAGAAGTCATTATATGGCCTGAAGCAGTCGCCTCGGCAGTGGTATAAGAAGTTTGATTCTTTCATGTTGAGTCAGAAATATGTTAAAGTGAATATGATCATTGTGTTTATTTCAAACAGTTGAATAATGGCATATTCATTATCTTGGTATTGTATGTTGACGATATGCTTTTAGCAAGCAAAAGCATAGAAGAAATCAACAGGTTGAAGACTCAGATGGCAAGGACGTTTGATATGAAAGATCTAGGAGCGGCAAGACAGATTTTGGGCATGGAGATTTTAAGAGACAGGGGCAATTGTAAGATGTGGCTATCAAAACAGAAGTATGTTGAGAAAATACTTTTGAGGTTTGGTATGAACAATGTGAAGCCTGTGTCGATCCCTTTAGCTTCCCATTTTAAGCTTTCTTCGAGTTTATGTCCTAATACAGATGAAGAAAAGGATTATATGTCTCGAATTCCTTATGCCAATGTAGTAGGATGTTTGATGTATGCGATGGTATGTACGTGACCAGATATTTCTCATGCAGTTGGGGTTGTCAGCAGGTACATGGCAAATCCGGGTAAAGAACACTGGTCAGCAGTGAAATGGGTGCTTCGGTACTTGAGAGGCACAAGTAGTTATTGTATTTCTTACAATATGAGTAGTGAATATTTTTGCGGATATGTTGATTCCGATTTTGCAGGTGATTTGGATAAGAGGAGATCAACTTCAGGGTACATCTTTACTCTTGTAGGTGGAGCTATAAGCTGGATGTCAAAACTACAGAACATTGTTGCTTTGTCCACTACTGAAGCAGAATACATTGCTGCTTCTCATGCTTGTAAAGAGGCGGTTTGGTTGAAAGGTTTGCTTGGTGAGTTTGGTAGGTTACAGGATAACATCAGGTTACTTTGTGACAGTCAAAGTGCAATACATTTGGCTAAGAATCCGGCCTATCATAGTAAGTCAAAGCATATTCCAATCAAATATCATTTTGTAAGACAGGTTATCACTAAAAGGGGCGTTTCTCTTGAAAAGGTGCATACAAAGGAGAACTGTGCAGACATGTTCACGAAACCAGTTTTGTTGGAGAAGCTACGCTGGTGTTTGGCTTCTCTTGGCTTGCAGAAAAGATAAAATAATAATAACAGGGCATCAGGCGAATTGTTGTCAAGGTGGAGATTGTTGAGATTTTCTGTTTTAGTCAAATAGGCAAAAATCTCTGAGGGATGACAACAATAGGGATTCAGCTCCTAGATTAGCTCCAGGTTGTTGGGAGGGAGTTAATGCCTCCTATATTTGATGTGAGGGAGTTATGAGGCTGTTAGATTCCCTATGCTATATAACAGGCAATCATTCGGATGATTTGCTAAGAGTGTGTGAGGATTTCTTGATGTAATCTCCAAATTTGATTAATATATTCTTGATGCCTATGTTTGGTGGATGTAGCCCAGATTGGTTGGGTGAACCATGTAAAAAGTTGTGTTCTATGTGTTTGATCTTCTGCTGTGTTAATTCTGTGTTTATTTAATTTTTCTGTGCACTTGATCCAACAGGAAAGGAATTTGAATTAAGGGGTATCACAAGGAAACCAGGAAAGATAATAAGCTCTAATGGCATGAAAAATATTCTAAAGAAATAACAACGAGACATAATTGCACAATTATGTTCACTAGAGGTTCAAACATTGAAATCATTTATTTCTCCAGATCTCGAAAAAATCTTGCACAATAATTCTAAGGTTCCAGCAGTAGAAGATCACATTGATCATCAACAATAAGTTCTCCAACTCTTAAAGGATAACCTCACTTTGGCACATAATAGAATGAAAGAATAGGCATATCAATATTACAACGGGAAGTTTTGATGTGGGCAACTAGGTCTTTTTATAGCTACAACCATACAAACAAATGTCCCTCAAGCAAGCTAGGAAGGATAATAATTATCAACAAAGTATTATGGTCCTTACAAGGTGTTGCAAATGATTGGTACTATGGAATACAAATTGGAGCTTCCTGCATCTTCCCAAGTGCACCTAGTTTTCCATGTTTGATTCTTAAATAAAGTTATAGGTGACAAGATCCTAGTTCAAACAATATTGCCACAACTTGATGAGGAAGGAAAAATCATATTGGAACCTAAAGTGATCACGAAAAAACAACTCCAAAGCTCCAAAATTGATCAATTTCAAAGTATCTCATTAAGAGGAAGAACTTCCCCGCAGAAGATTCAACATGGGAGGATGATAATTTTATACAGAAGCATCCAAAACTACTCAAGCATTGACCAAAACATTTTTTTGAAGGAGAGGGGCATATTAGGTCCCTATAATACTAGTGTATCCCATCATTGTTATTGTCATTGTATCCCCCTTATTGTTATTGTCCTGCCCATGTAGTCCCCATATTGTTATTATTGTGCCCCATAGAAGCCCACTGTTGTTATTGTTGTTCCCTTACACTATTATTATTATGTCATCTTTAATTATATTGTGACCGCTTAGACTCCTGTATATAGAAAGACGGTTTCATCATTTGAATCATCAAAGACTTGTTCATTTTTGTAATGTAAAGGAGGTCTCCCGCTCGAAGACACTAATTTTGAATTCATTGATCCATGTTTTCTCTATTTTGTGAGTTGGTTGCATAACATATATAGTATATGATAATAGCTTCCAATACAACTTTTACTAGTACCAATCACCTCTCTCTATAGAGACATTGATCACATTAGGTATTTAGCTTCTTCCCAATTCAAATACATATATATATATGAAATACATACATATATGTATATATATATATATATATAATATATATAATATTATATATATATATAACATATATGTATTCATATATTATACATATATGTATGTATTAATATATATATATATTATATATATATTATATATATATATATATATATATATATATATATATATAGAATATATATATATATATTAAATCATTTCTCCAGGGATTGTGAAGATTCATTGTAACAAGCTTTGCATCATTGGAAATCTTGATGGCGGAAAAGAGGGTTTCTGCAGGAGTCTTCCATAGGATTTCCCATCTCGACCTAATGGGAAACATCGATCCACAAAGTCGTGGATCCAATCGAGCACACAACAAATATGCCATCCACATTTCAATCTCCGTTGGGCTTTTAACGAAGATTTCTCCTCATGAACTAGTGAACGAAATCCTAGCACATGCACAATCTTTGTTTAGATCCATAAATATTTCTTCCCCTCTAAAACATACAAATCTGCTCTCATAAAAAGTCGATCTGCCCTCACTCAAGCTATATCTAGATATCTGATTATGTCTTAACTCTTACTCTAAATCAATCCCTATTAACACTACAATTGAAGAAGGAAAGAGATCTGTTGCTACAGAAGTTTCCTCCACTGTCATAGTATCCAATGTTTTTCTCGAGTATATAGTGAATTTGATCACTAACCCACAAGTCTTCGCGAATGGAATTGATGAAAGATGCTCTAGATCTGGCAATAGGAATTTTGTTTCCACTCCTGCACTAGGATGAAAACAAGCGAAAGTACAGAGTAATAGCTGAAAGTGTTGGGATTTCTTTTGATCATGGCCTTTCTATATCGAGAAATGATAAATCTCTACTGCCTACCTTATAGGCAGAAAACAAGCAGGCGACAGAGAACATTCACCATCCCAGTATGGAAGTCTATGTTGGCCTAGAACAAATGACTCAAGCAATGAATCAGGATCCATTTGGACTAGATCTATCAAATCTTAAGTACCTCACAACATATTGACCTCTCTCAAGGATAGATCCACTCACCACAACACTTGATCTGATACATATTTTTATCAGAACACTGCAAGGAAGGACTATCTGCAAGCAGATCTCGAAGGGGAGGCAGATACAAGAATTAACGTTTGAAATCCAAAATCAGCTAGGCGTATTAGTAAGTATGAAAAGTTTGATTTATTTAGGGAAAATTTTGCAGAATAATCACACAATACAAGACTATGGCATTGCTTCATACTGGACTATCATCCTCAATCTGTGACTGTGTGGTGGACGTTATGGAACCAGCTCAAAGGGCAGAATATCTTTTAAATATGTGGTCAAATGGAAGGATGAAGCTTAAACTAAACCAACACCACCTCTAGAACTACCTACACCCTATATCATGGAGCAAAAGTCCCAGATACTAGCCTTGATAGTATCTCTTCCTGAGGTAATTAAAATTTATGTAGACTTTCATACTAAAGTAGTTATATGTAGATTTAATGGTTTTTGGCCTAAATTAGATGCTTTACACCAATGGATTTTATCTACATGGACAACAAATTGTGATATTCGTCTATGTTGCAAGGGGTTTTTTATTGTCAACTTCGACACAGTCAAGGATAAGGAATATTCCCTTAACGAGGGACCATGGTTATGGGCCAATGCAGGGCTTTTCATGATCCCTTTCTTCCCATGTCTTGATGCAACCACTATGTTGGTTTCTAAAATGCTTTTATTGGTCAAGATATACAATCTTCCACTACACTTATGGAATCACAAAGTATTAGAAGGAATAGGTAATTCACTGTGGAAAAATATCAAGATTGATGCAGATAAAGTTTCAAGAGGCATTTTTACCTTTGCTATAATATGTGTCGAAGTAGATCTTAGTCAAGGTTTACCTGACTACATAATACCAGTCCATACTAATACACAATGGACTCAACCACTAGATTATGAAAATACGACATTTCGTTGTCATGGAAATCAACAAATAGATCACCCTCGAAGTGCATGCCCACAAGCTAAAAAGGACCCCAAAATAAATAATAATCAATCCCAAAACACGAAAGGTTGGCAATGCACTGAGCCCCGAGAAGAAGCAATAGAAGAATAGGAGACAACATAAAACATTGCAAACAATAATGTACAAATAATGCAAAACAACCCATAGAAGGACAAGTTAGATCATAGCTCCACATTAACACAGAGGCCCAAAAACTCTTCATAGTAGTATGAGCAGCACACATCAGGAAAGGAATTAAGCGACAACAAATAAATTCATGGATCAAAGGGATTTGATTCTAACAAATAATATCCAACTAATACCAATGAGAATCAAATGTCTATTATAACATCCACTCCCAACATTGGTGGTTGGTGAAAAGTGGAAAAGAAGAGAGGTAGAAAATTATAGATTAGTCTTTTATGGATTCTAAGAAATCCTGACCTGCTATTATTGCATATGCTCATTAGCATCTACAAGATGTAATTTTTCTCATTATGAATAAAATTATGAATTTTCCTTGGGAATATATATATATATATATATATATATATATATATATATATATATATATATATATATATAATATATATATAGATATGCATATGCCCAACACTTTTTGTATTGTTTTTTTCTTCAAATAGAATCCCATGTACTTCATTCCATGGTCAAATTCATCAATTTGTAGAGAAATAATTGAGTAAAATACTCACTTTCCTACTCACTAATACACCATTAGGATAAATTAGGTTTTTCAATATTTATCACTATACCTATTTCTTTCTAGAATAAATCCAATATGCATCTTAAATTCTCAATTACCCTTCTTGTTACCTCATATAATATCAATATATCATCCATAAATAAAATACATGTAATGTTGTGTATTTTTTGAATGTTTACCTCATTGAAACTACCATTTTTTGAAGCCTTATTTTTTAACCTACTTAACCCTTCAATAATTAAAAGCAAAATGAGAGGGGATATGGAGCACCCTTATCTGTGAGCCCTTCTTGTTCTAAATAAAGATGATTCTTATACATTGATTAAGATAGAAAAAGATACTAAAGTAATCAAGCTCACCACCCAAACTTTCATACTAGCCAAAGACTCATACTTTTGTTAGTCAACCAATTGGAAAGAAGCCTTTGAGAGCATCAAGGAAATACTTGTATTATCCTGCTTTGCAAGGACCAGTTTTGAACTTTCCCTTTTCATATTTATATTGATGCCTCAGAAAAATACATACAATCAGTATTTGGGAATTAATTAGAAATGATTCCTTACAAAATCTATTTGATTATCAAATTTTTAACTCATGTTGAACTAAACTACATTGTGAGTAAAAAATAGTTTTTAGTTATTGTCCATGCTTTGAATAAGTTTAAACATTATGTCATTGGTTATCAAGTATTTCTACATATTGAGCATGTTTCTATCAAGTATCTAATGAAGAAACTTGATTTTATTGCTATAATTATTAGGTGGATATTCTTGTTTCAACAATTTGATCTAACAATCATTGAAAAACTAGGAAGGAGAATGTTGCTGCATAATTTTTTGTCCAAGCTAAGTTTTCTTATAGATGAAGGCATGGTAGATGGCCACTTCCTTGCTGAACACCTCTTCGCCATATCAACATATAGCCCATGGATGGCTCTACATGGAAGCCACCCCCTCATCTCTCCTTTTGGGAAAGATAAAAAATTATTAGGCAAAGTTCCTCTTATATATGGATTACAGAATACTTATTCAAATTAGAGGATGACTAGGTTCTAAGAAGACATGTAAGAGAATATGAAATATATGACATTCTTGAAGCTTTACATGATGGACCTTATGGAGGGAATTTTGCTACCAAAAGAAAAACCTACAAGATCTTCTAGATTGGAGACTTTTTAGCTTATCCTTCACAAGGATGCCCATTGATACACTTATTAGTTTGATAAATGTCAAAGGATGGGAAACCCACTAAAAGAAATGAAATTCCTTTGTAGCCCCAAGTGTATTTTGAACCATTTAAGAAATTCAGGATGGAATTCATATGATCCATCAATCCTCCATTAAGGTAGGAAAGGTACACCCTTGTATGCATTGATTATCTCACTAACTTTACTGAAAAAGAGAATTAAAAGTGGCCACAGGACAAAAGGTAGAATTTTTTTTAAGAGAAATAATTTTTTGTAAGTATGGATTCCTAGGCAAAATAGCTCAAGGAACCAAGTTCACTTGAAATCTCATTAGAAATATTATGGAACAACATCACATCTGTTATAGGAAGGCTACTTCGTATCATCCCCAAGAAAATTGAAAATTTGAAATGAGAAATATGGAATTCTAAAACATCCTACCAAAAGTAATCAACATGAGTATAAAATATTGGGTTGATAGGCTCAGTGGAGCAACACGAGCCTACAACAATACATGAAAAATTATTGCAAGTTTTAACCCCTATCAATTGGTCTTTGGAAAGAATGAAATGATTTCCATTGAGATCAAATTTCCACATTAAGTATAGCTTCATAGCTAGAAATGGATTTAACATATCCTCACGAAGAAAGAAGACAATAGTAGAATGTATTTTTAGAAAATAGGATGCAGCTTCCATTCCACACAAAGATGGTCTAATTACAAAGGAAAATATGGCATGAAAATTTTATCAGAACCAATGAATTTAAGGAAGGTTATTGGTCCCTACTATATGACTCCACAATTAAATATTTCAATTCAAAATTCATGATCATATGGTTAGGACTATACCTAGTGGAGAAATGTCATGAAATTGAGTAAAATACTCGCTTTCCTACTCACTAATACCCCATTAGGATAAATTAGGTTTTTCAATATTTATCACTATACCTATTTCTTTCTAGAATAAATCCAATATGCATCTTAAATTCTCAATTACCCTTCTTGTTCCCTCATATAATATCAATATATCATCCATAAATAAAATACATGTGATGTGTATTTTTTGAATGTTTACCTCATTGAAACTACCATTTTTTGAAGCCTCATTTTTTAACCTACTTAACCCTTCAATAATTAAAAGGAAAATGAGAGGGGATATGGAGTACCCTTATCTGTGAGCCCTTCTTGTTCTAAATAAAGATGATTCTTATAGATTGATTAAGATAGAAAAAGATACTAAAGTAATCAAACTCACCACCCAAACTTTCATACTAGCCAAAGACTCATACTTTTGTTAGTCAACCAATTTGAAACCATCAAGGAAATACTTGTATTTTATCCTGCTTTGCAAGGACCTGTTTTGAAATTTCCCTTTTCATATTCAGATTGATGCCTCAGAAAAATACATACGATTAGTATTTGGGAATTAATTAGATATTATTCCTTACAAAATCTATTTCATTATCAAATTTTTAACTCATGTTGAACTAAACTACATTGTGAGTAAAAAATCGTTTTTAGTTATTGTCCATGCTCTGAATAGGTTTAAAAATTATGTCATTGGTTATCAAGTACTTCTACATATTGACCATGTTTCTATCAAGTATCTAATGAACAAACTTGATTTTATTGCTATAGTTATTAGGTGGATATTATTGTTTCAACAATTTGATCTAACAATCATTGAAAAAACTAGGAAGGAGAATGTTGTTGCATAATTTTTTGTCCAAGCTAAGTTTTCTTATAGATGAAGGCATGGTAGATGGCCACTTCCTTGCTGAACGCTTCTTTGCCATATCAACATATAGTCCATGGTTGGCTCTACATGGAAGCCACCCCCTCATCTCTCCTTCAGGGAAAGATGAAAATTTATTAGGCAAAGTTCCTCTTATATATGGATTAAGGAATGCTTATTCAAATTAGAGGATGACCAGGTTCTAAGAAAACATATAAGAGAATATGAAGTATATGACATTCTTGAAGCTTTACATGATGGACCTTATGGAGGGAATTTTGCTACCAAAAGAAAAACCTACAAGATCTTCCAGATTGGAGACTTTTTAGCTTATCCTTCACAAGGATGCCCATTGATACACTTATTAGTTTGATAAATGTCAAAGGATGGGAAAACCACTAAAAGAAATGAAATTCCTTTGTAGCCCCAAGTGTATTTTGAACCATTTGAGAAATTTAGGATGGAATTCATATGATCCATCAATCCTCCATTAAGGCAAGAAAGGTGCATCCTTGTATGCATTGATTATCTCACTAACTTTACTGAAAAACGAGAATTAAAAGTGGCCACAGGACAAAAGGTAGAATTTTTTTTAAGAGAAAGAATATTGTGTAAGTATGGATTCCTAGGCGAAATAGCTCAAGGAACCAAGTTCACTTCAAATCTCATTAGAAATATTATGGAACAACATCACATCCATTATAGGAAGGCTACTCTATATCAACCCCAAGAAAATTGAAAAGTTGAAATGAAAAATATGGAATTCTAAAACATCCTACCAAAAGTAATCAACATGAGTAGAAACTATTGGGTTGATAGGCTCATTGGAGCAACATGGGCCTACAACAATACATGAAAAATTACTACAAGTTTTAACCCCTATTAATTGGTCTTTGGAAAGATTGAAATTATTTCCATTGAGATCAAGTTTCCACATTAAGGATAGCTTCATAGCTAGAAATGGATCTAACATATCCTCAGGAAGAAATAAGACAATAGATGAATGTATTGTTAGAAAATAGGGTGCAGGTTCCATTCCACACAAAGATGGTCCAATTACAAAGGAAAATATGGCATGAAAATTTTATCAGAACCAATGAATTTAAGGAAGGTTATTGGCCCCTACTATATGACTCCACAATTAAATATTTCAATTGAGAATTCATGATCATATGGTTGGGACTATCCCTAGTGGAGAAATGTCATGAAATTGGCTCTATGTAGATCAAGATTATCAATGAAGAAAAAATCCCTTGGCTAGTTAATGGTTTTAGGCTTAAGGTCTATAAGAGACCTCTATCCAAAGAGGAATTCATCCAAATATTTCAAAAACAAAATTTTTATGTGGTTGAGAGTAGAAATACTTTCAATCTATCCAATGAATTAAAAAAAAATGGAAAAAAAGGGGAGAAGAAAATAAAAAGGGTATACATTTTTTTCTCGCATTAAAACCTAATTTGAGGCACCTAAGGAAAACTACTGAATTTAAAACCTCTATGAGGAAGTTTCCAAGCTTGAAATGGACTTTAAAACCCTACTAGGAAAATATTCTTAGGCCTATTAGGGGACGGAAAAGGTGAAAACCAGAGATGACACCATTTCCCTATTTGAAAAAAGAAAAAAAGGAAAAAAAGGACAAAAATAATAAATACTTTTCATCTTGGTCTCTCTTTTCTCTATTCACATGTATAGGGCCTAGCTACAACCAAAAACCAAACATTAGATAACGTCATCAAGCTATAGGATGGAACCTATAATGATATTTGTATAATGGCACTTAGAGCTATCATTCCTATCTACAATATATTTTTCTATACTTGTATATATTTTTTTAATTAAGCACACTTTGTTCCAATATTTAGTTATCAATCCTTCCATCGTTGCTGATCAACACCACTTGCCACTTCAAAAAAATTCACCCAAAGGCTCATTTTTTTCCCACATACAAGATTATTCATTTCTTTTCCTAATAGGCAAAATTCAACCCCTTAGGGCCTATTGATAGGTTTTGTTTATGAATTTATAGAGGTAATACTCCTCTATTGATCACACTCTGGTATGCATATAACTTTAATATGAAAAAATAAACATTTTATGCATGCATTTGTGAGTGGAACATGTGTTTTTCAAAGTAAAGAATGAAATTATAGAAAAGTAAATTATGTATTCACAAATTCATTCCACATTGTCATCCATAATCATACATGAGGAAACATATTTGAAACAAATTCAAATAGAAAGAAATACAATGTATTTGTCCAAATACTTAGAGAATTGTAAAATGATTTCACACATTTAAAAATGCAAGAGAATAGGAAAATATTCATGAGAATATTACTTATTATTTGAAAATTAAAGTTCTAGAATCATAAATGATATGCCTTCTCAAAACAAGCTCTCTGCAAAAGTCAAAAGAATAATTTATAGACTTAAAGTTTCAGAAATTACAAAACCATGTTAATTTAATGTAAAATAAAATTCATTCATTCCTAAGGGGATAGGATTTCATTCCCATGGATGAAATAGTAATGATAAAGGTGTTGGGTCACCAAAATGCCATTTTTCCACCAACTGTTTCCTTGATTTTTAACCATTTTTTACTTGTTCATAACCTTAAATTAGTGTCCATTTAATGAGATATGCATGATTAGGTTCTATATATTTCAATACATTTATTTTTGTATCTTTAAGTGAATTTATGATTAAATATTTGAAAAATAACCTTTTTCACTTATATTCCAAAGTTGGGTGATTTTTGTGATGGTTGTAGGCATATTTGAAGATTCCAACAATGCAATTTTTTACCACTAAGGTCTAAATCCGAATTTTGTCTTCAAACTTTGAAGATTTAATTAAGGTTTAGGAAGATCACACAACTATATTGGATGGAGAAGTATCATTGAAGATTTGTTATCAAATATTTTAGAGAGATTGATGGAACGATATTTAGAGATATTACTTGCTAGTTATTAGTAATCGGTTGTAACAACATGAAGCATTCGTGGATCTAAATTCATTATTGGTTATCTTAGTTTTATCTTGCATAAATAAGAGTGCATTATCTATTTTGAAGGGAAGGAATCTTGGCGAATATGTCCATTTTAAGATGGAATAAATAAAAATTCTTAAATTTCTCTTCACATAGTTTGTATTTAAAATTTATTGGGGGGAATATCATATCTAATATAAGCATAGTACTAGGAATTTTATAGGAAACAAATAACCTTGCAACAAGCGCCAATACACAAGGTCTTTTGGCTCCCTTAATTTTACTTTTAACTTTGATTTCATTGTTTAAATTCCAAATTTATTTCATGTTCTTACAATTTAGTTCATAGTTTACAATTTAATTAATGCAATGTGTATAATTGATGCAATGTGATTTATTTATTCAAAGAGTGTTTGCTCAATAATTTATTTATTTGTGAAGTGTTGTCTGAGTTGACTCCAATGGATAAGATATGTGGAATTATTTTCATAGCTTTTACACAATTATAGAGGCTACAACATTTCACTCTATTACATTAAAGTTCTTAATTGAATATGATGCTTTTACATAGTTACAAAGGCTACACCATTTCATTTCTTAGATTAAAAGTGTTAACTAAATGTAAAGTGGACTTGAGCCATAGGAGTAAGTTATCGTTTAGAGTAGAATGTCTTTAATTTCATTTAGTAAACTAATTCCTGCATATGTTGTGCTTATTCTTTGTAAGATTATGAACTCTAGTTGACAAATAAATATAGGAATTTAAATACAATTAAATTTCCTTACATAAAGTCAAGTGTGTAAAGCACAATCATAAAATCATTTTACTTGAATGCAAAAAAAATGAATTCATCCCTAGGGGATTGGGATTGGATTCTCGTGAATGAAATAGTAATAATAAAGGTACTTGGAGAAAGAGTGAAAATGCAAGCAGAGATTGGCTTTAGAAAAAAGAAAACAATTCAATATAGTTGGGTAAATCAAAGACTAAGAAGATAGTAGGGAATTTCTTCAAAGAAAAATAAAAACTCACAAAATTGTAGAAGGATCCTTGAATGAATCCTCCCTTGAGTGAAGTTGTTGTAGAAGAAATTATATAGAATTGACTCCTTGATTGTTCATTATCCTAATTACTTAGGCAATTATTGTGGGTTAATGACTTCATCCAATAACTTCTTGAACCATTATTTGATCAAATCGAGAAATTTTTAGGTAAAAAATGAGCCTCAAAACAAAAATGTAATAAAAAAATCAACTTTATAAGAACCAATAGGATTCAATATCATTATGTCAACCATGGGGTCTGATTCACCATTTTTGGAATAAAAATCTAAAAAGATTAGAAAGAAAACTACTTTTTAAACTCATATTTTCAAATTATCTCCCTACGATTTTACTCAAATTTTGAGGGAGAGCACTCATTGGATGAAGAATTTAATTTTGTATCTAAGGAGTACCCATGTTTCATACTTTTGATGGACCTTACTACATGAAAAATGTGAAATACATGGAAAACCGTGATTGGAATCATGTTTTCTTTTTATGTATTTCACATTTTTCATGTAGTAGGGAAATCACATTTTTTCTTGTATTTCAAATTTTTTTTGTAGTAGGGTTAGTCAAAAGTATGCAACATGGATACTTCTTGGATGAAAAATAATTTATGCATCCAATGAGTACTCTCACTTGAAATTTGAGTAAAATCATAGGGAAATAAGTTGAGAATGTGAGTTGAAAAGTTAGTTTTTTCCTTTTCCCCTCTAAAACTTGATGAGGTAATCTAATATTATTTTATTTTTTCCACTATTATTTTATAATATTCCTTAGGAGGCCCATTTTAGACCTCAAAATTTATCTAGTTGTAGTCCCTCATGGGAAGGATAGTTATGTCTTTCTCCACTCTCAAAGTAAACATCTCATATTCTATTTCTTTAGCATTGAACTGTAATTGTACAATGTTAGCTAATTGGTAATTCATGTCATTAATGAATGTGACCAACCATTTCATGATATGGAATTCTAGAAGCTTAGTGAGATTATCTATGTTAGCCCCAAATGGTACTATAATAACATCCAATTTTTTTTTCCATCTTTTTTTAGGGATCATCAAGGAGTTTGTAATCATTGATGGTCCTTTAAGATCGACAAAAATCTTAATGTCTAACGCTTGAACATTCAACAAGGGCATCCTCTAGCATCTTAATTCTAGCATACCAATATTATTTTATTTTCTTAATTCTATTTCAAGTAGGAAAACCTTGTTGTTGCATTTGGATTTCAATCAGAGAGTTGATTTTATTTACAATCATATTCAAATAATTTTTATCAAATTATTGATCATTATTGAGATCCGTTTGGAAATATTCAAAAAATGATTTAATTATATAAAATAAATTTCTTGAGCATAGATAAATATCCCATGTTTCTTCTATAATTTGAAGTTACTTGTGAATATCCATAATAATGTATGTTATGATTCTATTAACAATTTTGTGACCTTTGAGATATTCTAGGGTGTGTTAGGTGTTACTATTACTTTATGTTCTGTTGATGCCCCGAAAATCGTTACATCAACATCGGGGGAAACCACTCGGTCCGGACCTTAATACAACTCCTTTTCCATTTGGGATGGTGGCTCCGACTGGATATAATGGGACCAGTTTCCCAATAGTGAATAAAAGGGGGTGAATTAATGATTGGTTTTCAAATAAGTGATAATAAACGGAGGACTTGTTCTATGAACGAAAACGTAAATGACTATTTTATCCCGGGAAGCTTCTATTCTTTAAGTGTAACGTTTAATGATCTATGTTTGCTGATAGGCATATAGATGACACTTTGCAATAAACAAAGACATTCATTTAAATGATAATTGCTTCGTTCAAATAGTTGAACGAAGTAATTGATAAAACAATATTACACTTCTCTTTTATATTACTGATACATGCATGATTGAAAGAATAGCAAACTATAAACATCCAATAGTGGAAAGCATAAAGTTTACTGTTAAAATACATTCACATATTCAATAATAGAATAAATTACCAAACAACAATTCACATAAAAGGAATAAATTCAGACATAGATAACAGTACCATATGAGCTGCGAATTATTCCCTACGCCAATCGCAATTTGAATTCCTTCTTCCGATTCAGAAATACTTTAAAATAAAGGCAATAGTGCACATTCATATCAAAGCTTCATTGTCAAAATTTGGAAAGATTTGGTCCAGTCTTAATAAAAGAATATGCTTGAAGTACAATAGTGCAACTTCAAGCTTAAGTCATATACAAAAACTTAGGACCCTTTTTAAATGCATGAAAGCGTCTATAAATACTAAACTAAGCTAACAAACTACAAAATTAAAATGCTACTAAATTGGTATAATCTGATCTTAAAATATCTCCCCCATAGTGATATGGAAATCGACAGCGATGATTCATTCTTTTGGCCGTTTGCCCTTTGTCCTGAGTTGGCATATTGCCAACATTGGCTCCACTTCTTGAGGGTGGCTGAGTCGAGAATTGATTTGAACAACATAGGTGGCATCATGTATATTGGGAATGATACACCCGATTGCATCCGTCAGGCATTTGAGAGCGGCTCTCTGACTGTATGGTTTAACTAGGAACAACTAATAGGTGTCCCAAGTTAAACTTTTAATCCCTGAGATTAATTCCCTATTCTTTTCAAGCTCTTAGTTACATGACTGCTCCAATCTCTTGGCCGATAATAGTTTACGTGGTGTACATTGAGAAATCATGTTAGATAAATAGAGAGTGCTATTGATCAAGTCAATTAAATTGCTCATAGATAACTTGTATCGGGAAACAGCTCTCTCTGCTTTCATTAATTGGGACTGCCATACTGTGAATAGGATTTCCTTATGGGATTCTAAGATTTTGGGCAAGTTTTCTGCCTTTCCCTCATTAGAGTCCTGCCATGTAAATAAATCTGTCAAAGTGTCTTCGGCTTGCTCCAAATCCTGCCTGGCATCCACTGACTTATCTATTATAGATGATGTTATGTCGCATAGAGGTTCAACTTGGGCGATTTCATGACATAAAAATCTTATTTGCGTTATTAATGCCTTGTTGATTTGCATTTCCTCTGCTCTGAACTCGGCCGGCTGGGGAAGAATCTTGAACCTTTCTACCTGAGCTGATAATTGAGCAATTTGCTCATCTTCTGTCTTTGCCATTTGTTCATTTATCGCCTTCAACTTTGATAATGCCTCGGATAGTTCTTTCTGTCTCTGAATTGCTCTCGAATCGATCCTCTGCTTCTCTTCATGCAACTATTTGTTTAGCTGGTTGTTTAATTGTTGTTGTGTGGACAGTTGCTGTTGTAACTGTTCTAACTTTTGTTGCTCTTCCGATAGCTGTGCTTGTAATGAAGTGATCGCTTGATCCTTTTCCTTCAATAAATTGCTTACCTTTGATGCCTTATCCATGATGGCTGCCAAATAGGCACCGGCATACTGAGATAACTTGGTTAGGTCATCGGAGGGGTCAAATTCTTCTCTCCATACCACATTTGCTGTTATTTTTTGTTCAGGGAACAGAGAAGGTTGATCAATCCTTCTTCTCTTCTGCTATCATTTTATCACAGCCCTGTGTTTCGGGCTATAGAAAACATCTAGTGGAGGAATGTCCTCTACCTGCAAAAAAATTTGATCGGAGGCATTTTTTGGAATTATTTCTACTACTATACTTGAGGGTGGACCACTGGTTCCTTTTATTGGAACCTCCTGTGATGTTGTATCTTGTGTATCGACAGCTTTGGATGTTTCGTCGTCCATTGAATTCTCGAGAATGCTTATAATGGTATTGAATTGTTCCCATTCTTCAAGCAATTTTGGATCCACTTGAGTATCCACATTTATTTCTTTGCTTCTCTGCTCCTGCTGCCTTTTCTGTTCTTCTTCCCTTATTCTCTCCTGTTGCTTCTTTTCTGCCTCCTCTTGTTCTTTTCTCTATGCCTCTTCCTGTTCTATTCTTCGGAGTTCCTCCTTCTCTCTTCTCTGAACTTCTTCACAGATTGCAGATGTAGCAGGAGGTTCATTAGTAAGCTGCTGCTCAGGTTCGCTGGAATGAATCGTAGGGGTAGTGGCTAACAAATCTAGAGGTAGAGTTTGCAACCTCTGTTCTCTAAGTTTGTTAAATTCTACCAACCCGTCGTTGTGATATCTCATCCTGGCAAGCTGTTATACCTGGAAGATTGACTCGGCGGAGGAGAACAGGTCATCAAACTCATCTTCCTTGTGCTCGAATTTAGTAAGCTTGGCTTGATCTAGGGCGTTATAGATGATTTTCTTCATATCGAAGCGTCTATTAGGCAGAGTGGCGAGACTTAAGACGTTAATTTGTTCTGCCTCTTTCTTTGCATGTTTATAATCATGCAGAGTATAGACGCCACACCTAAGAGGAAAAGGAGGCCAAACTTGCTTCTTTGAATTTCTGAGAGTTTTCGTGGCTGACGCAGTTGTAAGCTAATATGTTATTTCGCGAGCTAATAGCTTGTCTGGTATGTATAATGGGAGGACATGAGGTCTGGCTTGACTACTGAAAACTCTAACATAGGTGAATTTTTCTTCTCCAAGCCAGGTTCCTAGGGTTGTCAAGTCAATCTCAGCGTGAGAGGAGATCTTAGGGGCAGGTTTATCAAAAATTGCATAGTAAAGAGGTAGCATAAATCCATTGCAGAATTGGTATAAATGGTGCTTATAATTAGCTTTCCATAGCTTCTGGTGGTAAATATGAATAAGCATAGGGTCTTGTGGAGTCCATCTCCACCCTAAAACAGGAAACTTGGAATTGAAACAGAGGGTATCCAAAATGTAGGCACTAAAATAGAACGGACGGATGAACCTATCGGTAACACGGGATTTGTTTCTCAATTCAAGAATAGCCATGGCCAACTTATCTAATAATATAGTCCCCCAATCCATGATTTCACTATTACATGCTGCTTCTATCAAAGGAACCATTTCTATGGAAAACTTGGAAGAATCATACAATCCCCATAGTCGACACATCATGGCTCCAGCATAACAATAAGGAGAGCATGAGGAGTAGATGGAGTACTTACCCGAAGACTCATGTTTGTGTTTCGTAGGGTTCTGTCTCCATTCGCATATGGGCACTGACTCGGTCTCATTCTCATCTCGAAACTTTTCCAGGAATGCTTTATTGTATTTCTTCTCTGGCTCGGGCAAGTGTTACATTTGTCTGAAATCGTTGGGCTGAAATGAACCAAATATTCTTCCATCGACAGTGCAGAATGTTCTGTCCGTAATTGGAATTGCCTCGATTGCCCATCTCACCACATCCGTATATGGAAGAATTTTCTCTCTAGCTGTTATCCTATGAAGGTAGGAATTAGCCAAATCCTTCAAAGTAGCATCGGATTTCTGGCTTGAACCTGCTGAGGCTTGTACTGATGTTTGCTGAGGTTCCTCGAATTCAACCAAGTTGTAAATAGTTTGCCAAGTAGTGTTGCCAAGGCCGAGACATGTGGTATCTGAGATTAATCCCTTCTTGCTCAGTCCCGGGTCGATGGCATGTTGTCATGTTATCATAGGAGCCGAAGGCGTTCCAAACTTCTTAGATGTCTTTCGCATCGTTACTGTGGGAAAAAATCTACGCAATAGAAAGATAGACGTAATGCAGAGAATAGATAGCTAAAAGAAAATATGAGGAAATTGTGTCAATCAATGGGAAATGGATGATTTATCATAAGGCTCCTGCGGATGCAATCTCTGAAAGGATTTAGGCATGACTGCTCATTAATTGGCCATTAAAACCTGTCAATCACTTAATTGCTTGTTATATCCTTTACTTGCCAAATAATGGTTTTAAGTGTGGATTTGATGTTTTTTGGCAGTTGGACACGAGCGAATCTCTATCAGGAAGAGAAAAGGCCTTCAATGATAATTGATATATAAGATAGCAAAATCATATTGATCCTTTTCGAAAATTGAGCTTTGGGCTCATCGCAATCGGCAATCGGAGGACGGCTTGGGTAATTTCCTTTGAGTCTTATGGAATCCCCGATCGCCGATAGAAATATCACTCGACTCGCATCGGGAGTTTGAATGAGGAGAGTTTATTATGTTCGCGTTACATTCCCCGATCGCCGATTGCGATATCACATCGGGGCAAAGGGGAGGGGCCTTTTATTATTTGTTTTCCCAACATCCATTGGCTATTTTGCTTTTATCGCATCGGGGAAAATCAATGGGTCATGGTTTATGCATCCTTTGTTATTGCGATATGCGATCTTGTGATCATTTTATCACAATAATAAAGGATTATTTGTTTTATTTTAAAGACCGATTATTTCAAAAGGTTTTAAAATGTTTTGATTATTTCTGAACCTTTAGAAGAGTGATGGATTAATACCAATTTAATCTAAAAGGGACACATTTCAAATTATAATTTTCTAAAGTAAGATTTTTTGAAATGGGGGGTTGTTGTATAGCACAACAATTGGCAATTCACTGGAAGAAACAATTATCTCTAAAAAAGTTATTGAAATTTTTGAACTTTCTTTACATAGATACCTTATCAAAAGGAAAGTTCTAATATAACTAAGTATACACACATTCTGAATATAATAAAGACATGTTTTTGCTAATTCTTTCGCTTGTTAAAACTAAATACATTCTAAGTTTTAAATTGGCCTTTATTGGTTGATAATGATAAAAAAAAACACCTTTCCAACTTAGCCATTTTAGTTGACTCTTTTGTCACAGGTAGAGCCTCTGCTGCCAGCAAACGTTCATAGTTTCAACAAGGATATCTTTTAACCATTTGATTGTTCACGATCCCTTCCATCTCAGAGTATGATTAAAAGAATGAATTCAAAAGATGTTTTCATATTTTGTATTTCCTTTCTTTTCTATTTTTTGTAAGATAAAAAGCCATTGTCCTGATTTGGTTTCTAGCTGATTTGACAATGCCATTCACTAGTTGAAATCTAATCGAACAAGCTAGCTCGTGATGAGACCCCTTGTCTTATGCTTATAAGCCATTACCCTGTTTTGGTATGCAGTGTTGGTAATGTCAGTTAGACTATTTCCCAATGATCATTGTAAGCAGGCTTGTAATAATACCCCTTATGTTTATATCAGATATTTTAGAATTACACTCTGAGTAATCATAAACTTGGATGAATGGGATGAACAATTTTATCCTTAAGAGAAAATGGATGACAAGGTAAGAGTTGAGGATGCTAAGATTGAATCAGTCTCTGTTTTGATATTGATAACCCTTTTTGTGGCCAGTTTGAAAACATTAAAATGATTTACAGTAGTTCTAAATCTTGAGAGGATTTTCACAAAACCAGAATGGGGTTTTCAGAATGTTAATATACCTAATTTCCTAGAAAATTTTCCTCTTGTTTAAGATGTCTATTTTACAAAAGTAAATATTAAAAATACTTCTTCTGAGCAACATTTCAATACAGGAAAGGCCACTAGAAGCTATTTTACAATTTTGTTTCCTAATGATCCTAAATATTGCTAATCCTACTGAATTTAAAAGAGAAGGGATTACCTCCTCAATTGAAGAATTTCTTTAAGGTGAGGCCATTAACAGGAAGAGTGTCCCTCTTTCCTAATAGATCTTGTAATATGAATGTCGAATGGCCTACCTTCTCGCTGATCTGAAATGGTCCAAGCCACATCTTTTGGAATTTGGTGTGTTTACCATTATCCTCATGTGATTTGTCCCTTTTTAGAACAAGATCACCAACTTGCAACTGTTTAGAACTAGACAAAGCTGAGACAAATGACAAATTGATTATCTATTGATGTTTATCATGGGTAATTTTGGCCTTTTCTCTTTCTTCTTCTAATTTTAAAATCTGATCATGTCTGAGTTGGATAGAAGAAGAGGGTCTTTCTTCAATAAACTGAACTAGGGCTAGAGAAGGAAGCGCTAAATTGGCGAGTAACTGCTTCTTTCCCATAGACAAAGTTGAATGGGAATACTATAGACCTTCTGCGTTATTCTATCAGCCCATAGTGCGAATACTAAAGATTTGTGCCAGTTTTTATGATTTTGTTTGATGGTTCGCTTAATGATTTTGAGTAGATTTTTATTGGTAGATTCTGCCAGACCATTACCCTGGGGATAGTAATTTGCAGAATATTTCAATTTCAATCCTCTCTTGATAGCAAACTCAAACATGGCATTTCCAGAAAAATAAGATGCATTATCAAAAACAAGAGCATTAAGGACACCAAACCTAGTAATGATGAATTGGTCAATGAATTCTATAATTCCTTCAGAGTTTGTTGTCTTTAATGGAATTGCTTCAACCCACTTGGTAAAGTAATCAGTAGCAGTAAGGATATACTTGTGTTGTTTGGAGGATTGTGGAGGTATCTCTCCAATGATGTCTAGTCCCCATTGTTCAAAAGGTTGATCGATATTAACTGGTTGTAAAGGAAAAGCTGGTTTCCTTTGTCTTCCACTGGAGACTTGACAACTTCGGCATTTCCTTACATACTCATGGGTATCTCTGAATAAGGTGGGCCAGTAATATCCAGCATGGATGATTTTATGAGATGTTGTGCCAGCTCCAAAATGTCCTCCAGCTGGTCCATCGTGTAGTTCCTACAAAACCTTTTGTGCTTCAAGTTTCTCTAGGAATCTTAATAAAACTGAATCGTAGTTTTGCCTAAAAAGCACATCATCAATGATAATGATGTTTTTTGACTTTAATCTAATAGCCCGTTTGTTTTTATAAGAAAGATTAGGAGGTGCATGCCCATTTTTCAAATAAAAGATTAAATCCGCGTATTGAGATTCGGAATCGGTAATACTTATCTGGTTGATCTCTTCAATATGATCTATATCACCTGATTCGGGAATGTTGGATGCTCCTGCTAATAACCTGCGAAAACCTTGGCCTCTAACAATCTTTGCTGGCTTGATTTCCAAGTCATATTCTTGAAGTGTTGTAACCTAGTTTGCCCTTTTTTCACCTAATTCTCTTTGGATTAGTAATTGCCTTACTGCAGAAAAAGGAAATATTACTTTTGTATGGGCTTTTAGAAGGAAGGGCCTGTAGTGTTTGATGGATTTCTACACAACAAAGTCTTGTTTTTCAACTTCGGAGTAATTTAGTTCTGCACCCTGAAAATTTGAGCTAAAGAATGAAATTGGTGCTTCCAAGTTGTGATCGTTGATTTGAGTGAGTACCGCTGCATAAGATAAATCGAACGCGATAGTGTACAATCTGAAATGATGAGAAAAATTAGGAGTGTTTAAAGCGGGGGCATTGATTATTGATTGCTTGATTAAATCAAATGCTTCTTTTTCCACAGTCCCCCATCTAAACACTGAATTTTTCTTAATCATGGTTTGTAATGGTAAAATGATATGAGAAAAATCAGGAACAAATCTTTTGACAAAGTTGATCTGACCTAAAAATGACTGCATAGATTTTCTGTTATGAGGAAATGGGATTTCATAAATTTCTTTAATCCTGTCGGGATCAATATAAATACCATGTTTGGAAACAATAAAGCCCAAGAGCTTTCCTTGATCTAGAGAAAAGAAGGATTTTTTGGGATTAAGTGAAATACCATACTTTCTACAGCGTTCAAAGATTTGATTCAAATCATGTAAATGGTTAGATCTCTTTTTAGAAAATACACTGATATCATTTAAGTAGACGACTACTGTTTTCTTGATCAATCCTTTGAAAGTTATATCCATTGCTCTTTGGAATGTAGCTCCTGCGTTAATAAGTCCAAAGGGAATTTTTTGATAGGTGTAGGTTCCCCATTTTGTTCTAAAAGTAGTTTTGAGTCTGTCGTCAGGATGAACCAGAACTTGGTTATATCCTGAAAAACCGTCTAGAAAGGACATTAGTTCAAAACCTGCTACTGAGTGGAGTATTTGCTCCATGGTAGGTAATGGGAAATTATCTTTTTGACTTGCCTTATTCAGATTTCTGAAATCAATACAAATCCTGATGTCACCATTCTTCTTCCTAAAAGGCACCATGTTGGAGACCCAGTTTGAGTGCCGAACAGGAAAAATAATCTTTGCTTTTAAGAGTTTATTGAGTTCTGATTTTATCTGACTCTTTAAGTTTGGATGTATTTTCCTCAATTTTTGTTGAACTAGTTTTTGTTCAGGTAGCATTGGAATGGTATGTTGTATGATATATGTATCATATGTTTTTAAATCATCATACTTCCAAGCGAAGACATGTTTATTTTTTCTTAATAATCTAATAAATGTTGTTCTTTCCTGTTCAGAAAGTCCTAATCCTAAATTGATATTTTGAGGGTTCTGATCAGTACCAAGATTTATCAATTCAAACCTTAAGGTATAACTTTGGAGTTTTGAATTGGTTACAAGTTTGAACCTGTCTTTAATGTCATAGAGATCTTCAAGTTTAACCACAGGTTTTGGTATGGAGTTTTCCTCATGCTTTTCTTTCATCTGAAGATCATGATCACTTTCATCAATGATCTGATCGTTGTAGGATTTGTCGGAAGTTAAGAAATGTAGAATGTCTTCATCGTGGTTGAATACTCTCCAATTGGTGATATTGTTGGGGATTGATGGCCTAAAGATCAACTCTACTGAAAATCTATCTAGACTAAAATCTTCAGAAGGCAGGATTTTAGAAGCAACATTGGCCAAGAGGTCAGCTGCTGCATTCTGGGATCTGGGAATAGGTGAAATATTGAATGCTAAGAAATGAGATAAAAGTTCCTAGACTAAAGACTGGTAGTGTTTGAGGTGATTAGAGAGACAATGGGTTGTATTTTGAACTTGTTTTATAACAATCTCTGAATCGCCTAACACTTTTAAAAATTGAACTTTTAAGCCGATAGCTTTGTATAATCCTTGGATCAAGGCTTCATACTCAGTTGTATTATTCGTGCATTCGAATTCTAATCTATGAGAAAGCATTGTTTTTTCTCCCTCAGGGCTGACTAAAATACACCCTCCTCCTGATCCTTCACTACATTTTGAACTGTCAAAATATAAAGACCAAAATAAAGAATTATCGACACTTTTATTTACCAAATTCTCAGTAGCATTAACACATCTAGATATGTCAGTTTGTGAAAAATTTTCGATTTTGTGATGTGAAATTGTTTACCGAGAAAGGAGATGGCTGGGCAATATAATTTCCAAAGAATGATTTAGAAGAATAGTTTCCCAAAATGTTGTTGTTAAATGCAACTGGTTGATTCTCTTGTTCGAACTCTGTAACAATATGGGTCATGTGTTTTTCCCGATTGATTTTTATTTGATTTGGCTTTCCTTTGTAGGGCAGCCACATATGAGACCAATCGGTAGAAATATACCCGTGGAGCTTCTCATACCAATCTCTGCTCAGGATTAAACCATAGAACTCAGGTATATCAACGATTAAGATATCAATTCTCTGAATCACTCGTGGATCAGCTGATAACCTGATTGTAACAGAGTTTATTTCCCCTAAAACCTGGACTTTAGTTCTATCTAACTGCACAATGTGAATTGAGGACTTATGGGGTTCTATGTTCAGTTTAGAACAAACTGGAGCTGGCATTATATTGGATGATGCCCCAGAGTCAATCAAGCAATTATGTAGATTTCGATTGTAGATTTCGTATGTTAAGAGGAAAGGAGGGGTATGGGAATTTGATCTGTCTCCAATTAGAATTGTATCAGTTGCCTCAACTCTACCAGTAGGTGGTTGTCTTGAATCAATTGCGGCTTTAGTACTGGGAAGAGGCGAAGAAGGAACTGCTTTAAGTTCTTTGAGAAGCAATGTTTGTTGATGTTTTAATTTGCTAAGTTCAAACATGGTGATGTTTGCCTTAGTCTTTTTCATATCATCAACAATATTATAGTCCATTGAATCCGATACTACCAATGTCTTAGATGATGTAGGTATATTGGAGGATGACGGTTGATTTTGAGGTACTGTTGCAGCTGGATTCCTTGTGGATACCTTTTCCTTTGTAGTATTGGTACCTGCACTCCTTTTCTTTGAACTTGCCTAGACAGTTTCAGGAGTACTTTTCTCCTGGTAGTCATAGGAAAGGCTTCTTGTTCAGCTTTGGTATCGGAGTTAGGCAATATGAAGTCCCACATTCCATGGCATTCAACGACTTCCTCTTCTTCGAATTCATCAGATGGTGCAATTGTTTCTTCTTCTTCTTCTTCCTCAGGATCTGAATCTGCATAGGATATAACATTTGGAGGGTTTGACTCAGGTTTCTTAAAATTCCTATAAGGTTTCTTCGTTGAGGACTCTGCTACTTGCTTTTTAATTTCAACCATTTCATTTGACATGGTTTTGAGGACTTTTTGAAGGCTCTCCATATCATATGGATCTTTGGTGATTTTTTTCTTTGAATCATCCTTGAAAGACACTTTTTTAGATTTTCTTTCCTCAAGACCAACCTTTTTTTCCAAAGTGATTACACGTTTTTCGACAGCGAGGGATTCTTTCATGTTTTTGGCCAATGTAGGTTTGTTAGCCCTATCTACAAAAATGGCTATATTTGAAGGTAAGGCTATAATGTACCACTCGCTTCTAATTTGTTCACTTGGCTTATCATTGGTAGGCATTTTATTCAAGAGTTTGTTAAATCGGGACTTAAACTCCTTAATGGGTTCTCTTGACTCAATCCTCAGATTGGAAAGGTCATTAATGAGTGTGGCCAAGGATCTAACATCGCCGTATTTGGTAAGAAATTGTTCCTGAAAGATATTCCAACTCGTAATGGATCCATAGGGCAAGGAAAAATACCAAGACCCTGCTGATCCTTGTAATGTGTAGGGGAAAAGCCTAACTACAACATCTTCTTCTGTTACTCCCTTCAAATTAACTGACAACATGAAATTATTTATGTGTTCCTCAGCTAATGTTCCAGTATCTGGATTAAACTTTGGTAACCATTTCTTAGGTTAATCAGCTAACAGATGTAAAGGCGCAGGCATAGTGACTGCACCAGGACTTCTCCATGGGGTCTGAGCCATTTTGGGAGTACCGATGATTGACTGTGATGTTCCAGGTGCTTGGGGAAGAGGTGGAAATGAAGACTAAAAAGATTGTGATGTTGAAGGTGAAGTCCCCTGGTGAACAATAATATGTAATGGTGAAGTGGGTGTTTGACTTCGCACAGGAGATGATGAGATGGAAGATGATGGAGAAAAGGTTTCACTACCAGAACCTTCAGTGTTCTTTTTAATCCTTTTCCTTTGGGGTAAAGGTAACTCAGGTGGTTCAATACCGAGTTTTTCGCTTTGAACTCTGGTGAGATGATGAGGTAGGCGAAATTGCGAAGTCTGATTGCCTTGTGATACTTCAGATCTAGGAGGTGAAATGGAGAAGCCTTGAAGTTTCTGGATGATAGACTGAACTTCGGGGGACAACGGACTTAAACGTTCTGAAGTATGATGGGTTTGAGCAGTGGTAGTTGATCCTTCTTCTTCTCGTCTGGATACTGGTATTTCAAAGTGCAAACGAGAGGCCCGAGGAGAAGTGGAGGGTGATTTACTCTATGAATGGTCTGTAGGTTTTGACTTACTCTGCATTCATAGTGGATGGCCCTCCTTCTAGCGCCAGAAATGTTGATGCCCCAAAAATCGTTACATCAACATTGGGGGATAACCACCTGGTCCGGACCTTAATACAGCTCCTTTTCCATTTGGGATGGTGGCTCTGACTGGATATAATGGGACCAGTTTTCCAGTAATGAATAAAAGGGGGTGAATGAATGATTGGTTTTCTAATAAGTGATAATAAATGGAGGACTTATTCTATGAACGAAAATGTAAATAACTATTTTATCCCGGGAAGCTTTTATTCTTTAAGAGCAACGTTTAATAATCTGTGTTTGCTAATAGGCATATAGATGACACTATGCAATAAACAAATACATTCATTTAAATGATAATTGCTTCATTCAAATAGTTGAACGAAGTAATTGATAAAACAATATTACACTTCTCTTTTATATTACCGATACATGCATGATTGAAAGAGTAGCAAACTGTAAACATCCAATAGTGGAAAGTATAAAGCCTACTGTTTAAAGCACATTTACATATTCAATAATAGCAAAATGACCAAACAACAATTCACATAAAAGGAATAAATTCAGACATAGATAATAGTACCATATGAGCTGTGGATTATTCCCTACGCCAATCGCAATTTGAATTCCTTCTTCCGATTCAGATATACTTTTAAATAAAGGCAATAGTGCACATTCACATCAAAGCTTCATTATCAAAATTTGGAAAGATTGGTCCAATCTTCATAAAAGAATATGCCTGTAGTATAGTAGTGCAACTTCAGGCTTAAGTCATATACAAAAACTTACGACCCTTTCTAAATACATGAAAGGGTCTATAAATACTAAACTAAGCTAACAAACTACAAAATTAAAATGCTACCAAATTGGTATAATCCAATCTTAAATATCTCCCCCCACAGTGATCTCGTAGTCGGGAGCGATGATTCATCCTTCTGGCTATTTGCCCTTCGTCCTGATTTGGCATATCGCCAGCATTGGCTCCACTTCTTGAGGGCGGCTGAGATGAGAATTGATTTTAGCAGCATAGGTGGCATCATGTATATCAGGAATAATACACCCGATTGCATCCGTCAGGCATTTGAGGGCGGCTCTATGACTGTATGGTTTTACTAGGAACAACCAATAGGCGTCCCAAGTTAAACTTTTAATCCCTGAGATCAATCTCCCATTCTTTTCTAGCTCTTGGTTACATGACTGCTCCAATGTCTTGGCCGATAATATTTTACCTGGTGTACATTGAGAAATCATGTTAGATAAATAGAGAGTATTATTGATCAAGTCAATTAAATTGCTCATAGATAACTTGCATCTGGAAACAACTCTCTATGCTTTCATTAATTGGGACTGCCACTCTGTGAATAGGATTTCTTTATGGGATTCTAAGATTTTGGGCAAGTTTGCTGCCTTTCCCTCATTAGAGTCCTGCCAAGTAAGAAAATCTGTCAAAGTGTCTTCGGCTGGTTCTAAATCCTACCTGGCATCAACTGACTTATCTATTATAGATGTTGTTATGTCGCATAAAGGTTCAACTTCGGCGATTTCATGACATAACAATCTTATTTGTCTTATTAATGCCTTGTTAATTTACATTGCCTCTGCTCTGAATTTGGAAGGCTGGGGAAGACTCTTGAACCTTTCTATTTGAGCTAATAATTGAGCAATTTGCTCATCTTTTGTCTTTTCCATCTGTTCATTCATCGCCTTCAACTTTGATAATGCCTCCGATAGTTCCTTTTGTCTCTGGATTGCTCCTGAATCAATCCTCTGCTCCTCTTCATGCAACTATTTGTTTAGCTGGTTGTTTAACTATTGTTGTGTGGACAGTTGTTGTTGTAGCTGTTCTGAATTCTACTTCTCTTCCGATAGCTGTGCTTGTAATGAAGCGATCGCTTGATCCTTTTCCTTCAACAAATTGCTTACCTCCGATGCTTTATACATGGTGGCTGCCGAATAGGCACGGCATATTGTGATAACTTTGTCAGGTCATCGGAGGGGTTGAATTCTTCTCTCCATACCATGTTGGTTGTTATTGTTTGTTCACGGAAGAGAGAAGGTTGATCAATCCTTCTCCTTTTCTGCTATCGCTTTATTACAGCCCTGTGTTTTGGGCTATAGAAAACATCTAGTGGAGGAATGTCCTCCACCTGCAAAATAATTTGATCGGAAGGATTCTTCGAAATTATTTCTTCTACTGTAGTTTGGGGTAGACCGCTGGTTCCTTTTCTTGGAATCCCCTTTGATGCTGTATCTTGTGTATCGGCAGCTTTGGATGTTTTGGCGTCCGTTGAGGTCTCAAGATTGCCTATAATTGTATTAAATTGTTTCCATTCTTCAAGCAATCTTGGGTCCACTTGAGTATCAACATTCATTTCTTTACTGCTCTGCTCCTGCTGCCTTTTTTGTTCTTCTTCCCTTATTCTCTCCTGTTCTTTTCTCTGTGCCTCTTGTTCTTTTCTTTGTGCCTCTTCCTGTTCTTTTCTCTGTGCCTCTTCCTGTTCTAACCTCCAGAGTTCCTCCTGCTCTCTTCTCTGGACTTCTTCATAGATTGCAGATGTAGCAGGAGGTTCATTAGTAAGCTGTTGCTCAGGCTCGCTTGACTGAATCATCGGGGTAGTAGCTAACAAATCTAGAGGTAGAGTTTGCAACCTCTGTTCTCTAAGTTTGTTACATTCTACTAACCCGTCATCATGGTATCTCATTCTGGCTAGCAGTTGTACTTGGAAGATTGACTCAGCGGAGGAGAACAAGTCATCAAACTCATCTTCCTTGTGCTCGAATTTAGTAAGCTTGGCTTTATCCAGGGCATTATAGATGACTTTCTTCGGATCGAAATGTCTATTAGGCAGAGTGGCGAGACTTAGGATGTTAATTTTTTCTGCGTCTTTCTCTACATGTTTATAATCATGCAGAGTATAGATGCCACACCTAAGAGGAAAAGGAGGCCAAACTTGCTTCTTTGAATTTTTGAGAGCTTTTGTGGCTGACGCAGTTGTAAGTTGATATTTTATTTCTCGAGCTAATAGCTTGTCTGGTATGTACAAGGGGAGGACATGAGGTTTGGACTGACTGCCAAAAACTCTTATATAGGTGAATTTTTCTTCTCCAAACCAGGTTCCTAGGGCTGTCAAGTCAATCTCAGCCTGAAAGGAGATCTTAGGGGTAGGTTTATCAAAAATTGCATAGTAAAGAGGTAGCATGAATCCATTGCAAACTTGATATAAATGGTGTTTATAATTTGCTTTCCATAGTTTCTGGTGGTAGATATGAATAGGCATAGGGTCCTGTCGAGTCCATCTCCACCCTAACACAGGAAACTCAGAATTGAAACAAAGGGTATCCAAAATATAGGCACTAAAATAAAATGGAGGGATGAACTTATCAGTAACACGGGATTTGTTTCTGAATTCAAGAATAGCCATAGCCAACTTATCCGATAATATAGTCCCCCAATCCATGATTTCACTATTACATGCCGCTTCCATCAAAGGAACCATTTCTATGGAAAATTTTGAAGAATCATGTAATCCCCACAATCGACACATCATTACTCCAACATAACAATACGGAGAGCATAAGGAGTCGACGGAGTACTTACCCGAAGACTCATGTTTGTGTTTCGCCGGGTTCTGTCTCCATTCTCGTATAGGTGCTGACTTGGTCTCATTCTCATCTCGAAACTTCTCCAGAAATGCTTTATTGTACTTCTTCTCTGGCTCGGGAAAATGGTACATTGTCTGAAATCGTTGGGCTGAAATGAACCAAATACTCTTCCATCAACAGTGCAAAATGTTCTGTCCGTAATTGGAATTTCCTCAATTTCCCATCTCACCACATCCTTATATGGAAGAATTTTCTCTCGAGCTGTTATCCTATGTAGGTAGGAATCAGCCAAATCTTTTAAAGTAGCATCAAATTTCTGGCTTGAACCTGCTGAAGCTTGTACCGATGTTTGCTGAGGGTCCTCGACTTCTACCAGGTTGTAAATATTTTACCAAGTAATGCTGCCAAGGCCGAGACATGTGGTATCTGAGATTAATCCCTTCTTGCTTGGTCCCGGATCAGTGGCATGTTGTCCTATTACCATAGAAGCCGAAGGCGTTCCAGACTTCTTAGATTTCTTTCCCATCGTTACTGCGGAAAAACTCTGCGCAAGAGAAAAATAAATGTAATGTAGAAAATAGAATGCGAAAACCAAGTATGAGGAGATTGTGTCAATTAATGAGAAATGGAAGATTTATCATAAGGCTCCGGCAGATGCAATCTTTGAAAGCATTTAGGCATGACTGCTCATTAATTGGCCATTAAAACCTGTCAATCATTTAATTGCTCATTATATCCATTATTTGCCGAATAATGGTTTAAGCGTGGATTTTATTTTTTGGTAGTTGGACGCGAGCGAATCTCTATCGAGAAGAGAAAAGGCTTTCAATGATAATTAATATATAATATAGCGAAATCATATTGATCCTTTTCAAAAGTCGCGCCTGGATTCATCACAATCGGCAATCGAAGGAAGGCTTGGGTAATTTTATTTGAGTCATATGGAATCCTCTATCGCCAATAGCGATATCGCTTGACTCGCATCAGGAGTTTGAATGAGGAGAGTTAGTTATGTTCGCGTCGCATTCCCCGATCGCCGATTGTGATATCTCATCAGAGCAAAGGGGAGGGGCCTTTTATTATTTGTTTTCTCAATATCCATTGGCTATTTTGCTTTTATCGCATCGGGGAAAATCAATGGGTTATGGTTATGCATCCTTTGTTGTTGCGATATGCAATCTTGCGATCGCTTTATCGCAATAATAAAGAATTATTCGTTTTATTTTTAAGACCGATTTATTTCAAAAGGTTTCAAGCTGTTTTGTTTATTTCCGAACCTTTAGAAGAGAGATGGATTAATACCAATTTAATCTAAAAGGGACCCATTTCAATTTATAATTTTCTAAAGTAAGATTTTTTGAAATGGGGGGTTGTTGTATAGCACAACAATTGGCGATTCGCTCGAAGAAACAGTTATCTCTGAAAAAGTTATTTGAAATTTTGAACATTCTTTACATAGATACCTTATCAAAAAGGAAAGTTCTAATATAACTAAGTATACACACATTCTGAATATAATAAAGACATGTTTTTTCTAATTCTTTCCCTTGTTAAAACTAAATACACTCTAAGTTTTAAATTGGCCTTTATTATTTGATAATGATAAAACAAAACACCTTTCCAACTTAGCCATTTTAGTTGACTCCTTTGTCACAGGTAGAGCCTCTGCTGCCAGCAAACGTTCATAGTTTCGACAGGGATACCTTTTAACCATTTGATTGTTCACGACCCCTTCCATCTCAGAGTATGATTAAAAGAATGAATTCAAAACATGTTTTCATAGTTTGTATTTATTTTCTTCTCTATTTTTTGTAACATAAAAAGCCATTGTCCTGGTTTGGTTGCCAGTTGATTTGACAATGCCATTCACTGGTTGTAATCTAATCGAACAAGCTGGCTCGTGATGAGACCCCTTGTCTTATGTTTATAAGCCATTAACCTGTTTTGGTATCCAGTGTTGGTAATGT
>APFE030949547.1:269926-306991 GCA_000404065.3 Pinus taeda | reverse complement strand
ACACATTAGTTTGGCTGATGTTCTCTCTAGTAACATTTGTATTTTGTCTATTACTCATATCATGTTGCTTCTTCCTACATTCACTGGCATAATGCCCATATTTTTACAATAATAGCATTGGACATTGGATTTTTCATACCTTTGTCCTTGAGCATGATGTTGTTCTCTTTGTTGGCTGCTGCCTTGGCCTTGGTTCTGATTTGGATTGCTGTCTCTTCCTTGAGCATTTGCTGGACTGTTCCTTCCACCTCTGTTCTGGCTTCTGCCTCTTCCTCTCTTGTTTCCTCTGCCTTGACCTCTTCCTCTTTCAAAGGACATCTGGGTCTTAAAGGCTTGCTCTAGAGATGAGTTTTCATTCCTACTCAATCTCTGCTCATGTGTTATCAGTGATGCATGTAGCTCATCAACTGAAAAGTTTGAGAGATCCTTTGTCTCTTCAATGGTGGTGACAATAGCATCAAACTTTGAGGGTAAGACCCTCAATATTTTCTCCACAATCCTTCTTTCTTCAATGGTTTTTCCATGAGTCCTCATCTGTGTGACTAAACCAATTACATGTGTGAAGAATGAGTCAATGTTGTCTGACTCCTTCATGCACAGATTCTCAAAATCTCTCCTCAGCAACTGTAGTTTTGCTGTCTTCACTTTCTCCATGCCTTGATAGGCTGTCTTGAGAGTTTGCGATGCTTCCTTGGATGTCTTAACTGCTGCTATCCTTGGAAACACACTCTGGTCCATTGCTTGATACAAAAATACAAGGGCTTTTGAGTCCTTCTTCCTATTGCTCTTCATCAGATCCTTCTCTCCTGGAGTTAATCTATTAAACTCATTTTCATCTGCTGGTTCTTCATAACCATCTTGAACTAATTCCCATAAATCTTGACAGGCAAACAGGGCTTCCATAGTTATTGCCCAGTAGTCATAGTTCTTCCCATTAAACTGTGGGAGCTGGGTGTTAAACATACCCATACCAGTGCTTGTGCTGGCCATTCATTGCACTCTTTAACTATGTTTCTAAATCCTTGACTGTGTATTTTAAAACACTGACTTTTTCTTTAGCTTCTTTGTCACCTTCAAAGAGCCTAAGCCTGCTCTGATACCACTGTTGGGGATTTTTCTGATAAAATCCCAAAAACAAACAATATTCATGTACACAGAGGCAATGCTCTGTTTCCTTTACTCCAGGATCTTTTGTGCACAGGGAAGCTTAAAGAAAAAAAATTGAACAAAGTATTGCACCACCATAAAAGATTACTATTCATTAAACAAAAACACTAATACATATTCATCATCTTTCACTCAGAGGGATTCACCAAAACATTACAAAAGAAATTACTCTGTCTCCTTTGAAATTTTACACCACTGTGTGTAAAAATTTCATTTACATTCACTGTTGTGTGAAAAACAAAAATTACAGGGATTTACAGTTTTACCTTTTCACTGCTGTGTGAAACAATTCATGGTTTCACATACAAACCTCCTCTGGTTTTCTTCTTTCACCTCTCGGCCTTTCCTCCTGCACTGTTGTGAGTTTTTACATTACTTACTTCCCTGATCTTCATTCGCTGCTGCGAACCAACTCATTTTCATATGCACTGCTATGCATACCAATAAACATAGACTCTGTCTCCCCTTTTTTTACGACCTGTGTGTTTTACACCGTTTCAATACAAAAGTCAACGGAACAAAAAAACATTAAACTTAATTATTTCACCTATATTTACTAACGCCATTTAATTCTCAGCATGGCTATATGAATTAGATTTATGATCGAAGGTACTTCATAAATTAATTTACTGGTAAAAAAAACTTTACGCAATCTCCATTCCCTGCATAGCGTACCCAGCTTTGACCTCGATCCGACGGCGGAAAATCCAGGAGCAGATCGGACGAATATCGGATGACCATTTTTGACCGAATTTTATCGTCCGATAAGTGTCAGAGGGTGATGTCACCCCTTATCCACGCGTCAGCTCCAAGTTTTATTGGAGCTCCTAAATACGGAAACCACCTCACCCAAAAAGCGGTCGGATATCATTCAGGCGGGTTTGAGGTTTACTGCGATGGTTTTGGCGTTGGTACCACGCTGTTGAAATTACAAATTCAACACCATCCCATTGGCTTCTCTTCCCATCTGGCCAGGTAGGCTTGGAATACCTCTAGCTCATTAATTATTTTTTCACCCCAAGGACTGTAACTTCTGCTTTCATATTATTTGCAATATGAAAATTAAATGATTTTTCTTCACTCACAGGTCTTACCAGATCTTACAATGTAAGCATAATATCTCTAATATTCGCTTCCCGGATTTTGTAGAGGATCAGGTCAAATGGAGCCGGTACTGTGTGTGTCGTCTGGATGGACAGAAGTATGTATGTATGGATAAATAGAAGTGGACTTCAATGGAAACTTGAGGATGTCTAGACTTATTTGTTCCCGCTGGTTGAGAGAATTATCTTAATTATTTAATTTAATTTGAGACCATACTTTGTATATTTTTTGGGATTATTTTTAGCTCTGGCACTATTTCAAATTGAGTATAATTTTTTGTAAAATAGGAATAATGATAGATTTATGGTGGAGCGAATTATTCTTTTTCAAAGGAATTATAAAAAAATATAATGTAATGTTTTGACTCTAAAAGGAAGGGTGGTTTTGGAGATTTAAAAAAAACGAGTGTTTGTGAAGTATTATTTAAAATTGATTTTGTAGGGTTAAAATAAAATAAAATAGGTTAAAATTTTTAGATGGGAATATATTTTATAAGTAATATAGTTTTTATTTTTTTAAACTATTCGTATAATTATATTTATTAATGTAAGTGATATAGTTTATAAATATATATGAAACACATTTTATAATCATATTTACCAATGTGGGTTGATATATGAAAAATAGACATATATTCAACCACCCACGACATTAATAACTGTTAGGTGTATTTGTGTTAAAGGCTAATTATTTTTCATTATTAATAATTATAATAAATAATAATAGCTATATTGTTTTTTTATTATATGATTATTACTTATTATATTAACATTATTTTAATATATAATATAATATTAGTTATTACTTAAAAATTGCTGATATATTAATAGTTATATTTAAAAGTATAATATATTTCACATATAACCTAATAATAACATTTAATTACTATTAATAATATGTATTTATCTCTACTATTATATTATCTTCAATAAATTTTATATATTTAATTGGAGTATATTAATAATATTAACTATATATTAAACTTATATATATATATATAGTTAATATTAAAACTTTATATATATATATATATATATTAAACTTTAAGGTTTAATCCTTCATATATTAAACTATAGAGTTTACTATCTAGGGTGTATTAATTTCTTATGTTTTAAATATTGATCCCAAGATATTAATAACTTCTTTGAATTAATATTTTAAACCTAATTGATTAAGAAACTAAAGGATTAAATTATAAACCCAAAAAATTACTAATATTATAAACCAAAGTTACTAATAAACCCAAGAGCTTAATATTATAAACTTAATGAATTAGTAAACCCAAGGGATAAATATTATAACCCAAAGGATCAACAAACTCAAGGAATCAATATAAAAAATACATGAGACTAATAAACCCTAAAAATTAACATTTTAAACCAAAGGGATTAATCAACCTTAGGAATTAATATTTTAAACTCAAAAGATTAATAATCTAATGAGATTTAAATTGGTTTTTTGACTGTATATATGGATTCAGCACTTGAAAAACCCATAGGGCACTTGGATTGTGCACGATTTACCCATCAAACTTGTGATTTCAATAAATTCCTCCAGGATTTTAGAGAAATTAGATTGGAAAAATGCACCAGAAAAGCTTCCAAAAAGTCACACTAAAGACATCTCCTTTTAATATCACAAGCCTAAGCGATTAAATAATAAACTCATAATTATTAATATTATAAACCCAGGGGAGAACTCAAGTAATTATTAATATTATAAACCCAAGGGAGTAATAAACACATAAATTTAATATTATAAACTGTAGGAATTAGTAAACCAAAGGGATAAATAGCATAAACATAGGTAAACCCACAGTATTATTAATATTATAAACCTAAGGGATTAATAAACCCTATAGATTGTTAATATTATAAACCCAACCACATTAGTAAATGTGGCTAAAAAAACATAATAAGTGTTAATGGTGTAAATCTAATATTAATCATACAATTTATATTCATATTCATAAATACATAATAATAAAAATAACAACAATATTAAAAAATAACTATTATAATAAAATTATTATTATTATAATAAATAATATTTCTTTTATGTGACCAAGAGGAACCCAAGAACCCACTTGACACGTAACTACTAATTAACCTTTGGGAGTCTACGACTTGTTCTCCTCTCCTCTGCCTAAGCCGGGTCGCAAACAGGGGGATTTGAATGTGGGGCTCTCGAGTTTCAACGATTTCACATATCTCGGATTACCAATTGAGTTGTCCCCTAGACAATAATATAATAATAATTATGAATTTTTATTAAAGATTAATTATAATATTAACAATTAATTATTATAACATTTTCAAATAATTATTGTTATTAATATATATTTATTATTTATTATTATTAATATTATTTATTATTATTAATTGATATTTTATTATTAGCTATATTATTATTTTTATTGTTAATTAAATTTAATATCATTATTAATTAATGTAAAATAATAATAACATTAATTAAAAAATAATAATAATTTATTTTATTTATTTATTTATTAATAATTAATTATTGAATTTAGGCAAAAATGCATTAGCTAAATCTACTTTCATGAAAAGCAGGTGAGCACTAGGGGGTTTTAGCGAGCTCTGTGATCTCCCCTAGGTGTCTTTGGTTCTGGCCCTCGGGGCCGTGTCCGCAATGGAGCAGGTGAGCACTAGGGTTTTAGCGAGCTCTGTGATCTCCCCTAGGTGTCTTTGGTTCTGGCCCTCGGGGCCGTGTCCGCAATGGCAGATCCGCTACACCATCATGGCACCCGCTCCTTCAAGGATATGGTCTCTGGTCAACAACCTACCTAATTAGAATATGGTTTCTGGTTTCTCTTGTTAGTTTTGTCACCTACCTAATTATCATGATCTTGATAAGTAGAAATATCATTCTCTTGTGCCTCAGTATTTCATGCATCTAGTAAATCATGATTACTGCTTGACATAGAAAGATTATTATTCTTGTAGATTCTTCTCGCTTTGATATTACACCCTTCCACCATAAAGTATTTCTATTCTTAATCCTAGAATATCTAGAATAAATATGTAGAAAGAAATTATGAAAGAACTCCAAGGTAATATAAAAAAATTATATTAACTTTCATTTAAAAAAAAACAACGTTTTTATTTGAACATTATATTATTAATATAATTATCTCCAAATTAAAATTGATTTTATCATTTTAAACTATATTAGGGGCCGTACTCTTCTATTGGTTGGATAAGTTTTATACTCATAAGTAAGGATGGATATTAAACCTAACATATTTATGGTATATTTAAATGATAGAAGAAAGAACAAAAATGGAAGCATGTCTCATTTTTCATATTGAATATATTATAAAATATTATTTGTTTTAAAGGTTATGATCACACTCTAAATTTCTTAATATGCGTAAAATCACACATATAAGGATATATTAGGATTGGTATATGCAAATACTTCATCTCTTTAATGAAAATGACTTTCACCATTTCTAGAAACCACAAGATGCTTTATTGGTGTTATAAACATTTGTTTCCCTATTTTGGAAATCATGTCCATCATTTGTCAAGTTTGAGCACCACTCAGACTTCGTTTTTGCTTGCTTGTAGCACCCACAACATTTTCTTCATCTGAGAAACGACATAGTAGGATGTCATCTCCATCTGCATCGGACAATGAAATAGTGACAACGTGGCGACAAACATAGGCATTGTAGTCCGTGTTTACTCATTGGTCAACCAGAAAGAAATATGTACCTCTCCATTTCTGTTTAAATATGTTCTCAATAGTCCACCAATATTAGTTCACTATGTAGAGCCTAGAAACTTCGATTGTCAAAGGTGCCAAAAGTCTTGCATTAACCAGACAGTTAAGTGGAAGGAAAAGGAAAATGCCAACTATTAAAGCCCTCACAATTGCTATGGACAATTCAATTTTGACACGATAAAATAGTGCAACAGAAGGATCTTTTTCAACAAGTAGTGTGCTAACATATCAAAAATAATTACCAATGAGAAGGAAAGAAAAATTGAATTAGTCATTTGCCAGTGTGAAAGAAAGAAAAAATGATAGTTAAAAAAGGTGTTAATGAGAATGTGGCATCTACTGTGAAATCTAAGAAGGGGTTGAGACTAAAAATCTACATATGTACAAAATTAGAAAACTCAAATCTAACTTCACGACTTATTATTCTTGTTATTGCTTCATTATTTATAGACCGTATAATGTCAAACAACAGCAGATATAGATCCAACAAAAGTCCTTGCTTCCACATTCTGCAAATCAGTAGGGCCATCCTTTTGATCCTTCTCCTCCTCTTCGGACTTCCATAAGAAATGGACATAAGATGAAAGAACATAGTTGCAGGAATCAAGACACAATTGGACAACTTCAATATAATTTATAAGGTTCAAATTCACCATGATCTAATACAATCCACAGAACGAACAAGAAAGTGGCTTGAACACATAACTAGTGGAAGGGATTCTGGAATCCTACCAGTCATAAGAGTAAGCCAAGTTCAGTTCTTGATTGAAGTACGCTTCGACCCTAGATGCATGCTTATGTGTTTCCCATATGAAGTTTGCATGGAGTGGGACAATTTTTGCATATCTCTGGGGCTTGCCAATACAACCATTTTATAGTATTCCTCAGCGATCTCTATATTATGTTACACCTAACATACATAAAGTCCAAAATAATCACATCCATAAATAAATCAAATCTAATATTTCAACCCATGTTTCTCAAAATCTACTGGAAAAATGATAACTTAATGCTAACTATGTCAAGACTAATACAAATAAATGTTCCTTGGATATAAATTGTACTCGAATAAATAAACATCATCTCAAACATAAGGCAAAATTGGTAACCTCGTGCAGAAACTTGGTATAGTTACTGAGAAGAAGTGGGTTTCCAGGAGTTGCTTCCAATAAAGTTTGATAATACATATCTCCGTTTTTTTTGGAATTCTGATCATGTTCTTCTTCACAATCTCCTCCTCTTCTTTGAATGCTAGAGCCTCTACTCATATACTTGATGCCAGACACGTGGGCAACCGCAAAACCCCTGGAAGAGTAGAACAATGAAACTCCATTTGGGTGATCCATAAGGTGTGGATGGGGATTGGAATTGGCATATCTTGAAATTTGATATACAGATCTCTCCAAATTCCAAATGGGTGGATCCATTTTTGTTTGGACGCTTCCCTTGATGGACTCTAAACGTGAAAAAGCAGAACCCATGAAAAACGAGTTAGGATAACTTTTAAGCAGTAGAATTTTTGGCATAGGAGGGAATGATGGCCTTAAATTATTCCATGGAGAATTGATGCAAGGAAAACAATGAGTTAGTATAACTTTTGAGCAACAACATTTTGGGAGTAGCTCTAAATTTCCCGCACACTTGGCTGAGTTTGAAATTTGGTGGGTAAGTAGTCGAGTTTGAAATAAGGTGGGAAAGTGGCATTCAATGCTACGTACATTTATTGCATTAATTATAGGTTCCACCTGCTTGGAAAAATGGAGCCATCAGAAAACATTGAGTAACATGTGTTGGGATGGGGTCCCCTGGGTCAGTTTTGGGGCAAAAGCCCAAGCTTTGATGTAAAAAGATGTAAAGTCTTTGCAAATTGTGGTCACGGAGCACATAGCTAGTTAAGCGTAAAAAAGGGTTTTTACCCTCCTTTATGAAAACTTGAGTCGGTTTTTTAGATCTACCCATGGTCCGCGGACCATGGGATTGTATAAATAGGTATGTCTTAGAGATTCTAAGGCAGATCTAGGAGTGTCTATGGGTATGAAAGAAGAAGGCTAACACAGAGAAGTAAGTCTTAGAGGGGAAAGAGGCTCTACAGCTGAATGCGCATAGGCCTATAGTAGTGTCTACAACTGAGTGCGCGTACCCATGCAGCTGAGTGCACAAGGAAGTTTTGAGTTTGTAAGCCTTTACTGAAGATGAATAAAGAAGGTTGTTGCAGAAATTCCTGTGTTTTATCTCTTTACTTCTGTCATGTATGAATGCGATATATGCTTTGATGAATAATATTTATGAAATAATGATGTATTGATGCACGAATTTACTTGATCTGTCTTATTATATGAACGCAATTAATGCTAAGTGATTACGCGAAGATAATAACACTTTCTATTAAAGTTATTGAACACTTAGGTAGATTTGAGTAAATACTAATCTAAGGAGAATCTATGGTGCGCGTAAGTAGATAATTTTCATGTTTGGGGTCTGCAAAAGCTAGTCGTAGACCTTCGCAGAGGTCTAGAGGCCGATTAAGGGAAGTCACAACGATAAGCCATAGAGGCTTAGAGATAAATGTGAAGGCAGATCTAGGTCACAAAAAGACATGTCACTGATCTCTAGATGCGAAAACTTGGTTCCAGCATCCTCCCTTACTGCTTCGGGGAGAATTCAGTTTGCACTACGTGGATTGATGCCGAAAGGGCCAGTAATGTAGGGATTTGTTTGGCGCAACTAACTCTGAACCTGGGTTAGGACCCCCTAAGCCAACAAATGGTTCCATTGTTGGGATCGAGATCTGCATAAAGAGATGTGTGATGTTGCATCATTGGAATCAGACCAAGAAGGAAATTGAGAAGTGATGGATAGAAAGATCCACAAATTCGAGGCACAGGAAAACAAGAATCTATGCCTGAAAAAAGACCGGTGGTTGGACAGATATTTGTACACGGAGATACGAGAAATTTTCTTCTGCTCCTTTCCGATTGAACTATACGAGTGGATAGCTAAATTGGCAGATGACCAAGGAAGGTGGAGGCTTGACGGTCCAAAAGTGTGGACTCCAGAGCTAGTACGGAGGTTAGAGGCCTCTTAAGATAAGATCGCACGCGTTGTTAACCATTGGCTTGATTAGGTTATAGGAGGATTTGTTACAGAATTCACAGTTGAGACCTCAGTCAGTTACAACGAAGCAGAGTGACGCTTCTTCAAAGGACCGCGAGGTAAGTACCTAAGATCTTTGAATACTTCGATTAAGATGTTGCTGTGTGAGAAACAGGTTATGCCACTACCTTGATGTTTAGAGCTACATCGAAGTGGGAATCTCTTCAGAGATAGGGGAAGAACAGGCCTTGAATATAGCCTGCTGATTGGACCTCCCGTGAGTGACGATGAGGGAGAAGCATAAGCTTCATCGTAAAGTGTTTCCCAATTGATAAGACAGGGTTTTCCATGGATACCATCCACGCCACCTCCACCTTCACCCCCACAACATACGCCATCACCCACACCACCACCACCACCGCCTCCATTCAACATGTCGAATACCATGAAGTTGCTAGCTTTCAAGGGATTAAGAAGTGAGTTTCTGATTCAGTTTTGGTTTGTTGCGAAGGTTATGTGGAAAGCACAACAGATCACAGATGATAATATAAAGAAGGCATAGTTGGTTACCGCTCTACAGGATCACGCACTGACATGGTATGTTAAGTACTACACTAATAATCCATTGGAGTCATTAGCAGATACTCAGACTACTTTGAACAAAGAACTTGTTAAGCCTAATTCTACCTTGCAATCGGTAATTGGATTTAAGGAAATCATGATGAGGCCCAGTGAAATGCCCTAGGAGCTAGATCAAAGGCTGAACTGCGAGATCCGCGAAGCTAATATGAATCTCACAAATAGTCAGCACCGTGATTGGTTTATAGTCTTGCTCCTGCCCTATCTAAGGATTGCTTTATTGCAACAAAAGATAGGAAATCAATCAGAATCTCTGGAAATCACGATGTGATTGCATTGAACGCCTATTTAGGACGCGTCTTTGGGAGTCCAACAAATTCACTCGCAGTTGCAGAACCTCTGTTTGGAATTGTAGAGCTTGAAAAAAGAAAAGGAGGCCAGGACAGAGGTGCGCGAAGAAGTCTGGTGCCTCAAGTGTAAGAGCTAGGGGCATGATAAGGATCATTGCTCTATATCACAAATTATATGTCGGGGGGGGGGGCGATGCCCCTAAGGCAGGAAGCTCTAGCATGACCAAGTATGGGGCCCGCACTATGGTGCGCTATTTGTCAAGTGGCTGGAAAGCATGTAATAGATAACTATCATTTTCTGTAAAAATTTATGTAGACACCACAACAATTGTTCTACGATTTCTGTAGATTGGTGGGCCACGATGAGCGCCACTGCCGTAGCTTTGAGCTAATGATGGAGGGGATGCCTACATATTGAATGCAACCAGAAACTCGACCTCTGGATCAAGGTGCTGAGGGAGCACATGGAGGATATCAAGGGTGCGAAAGAGGCCAAGGAGGAGGAGGACCTGGTAGAGGTCGGGGATAGGTCATTTGGTATAATTGCGGAATGCGAAGGCCCTATGCATAAGAGTGTATGATTTAGACATGCTTGTCATGTCAATACTGCACTCAGTTTGACCACACAATAGAAGAATGCCCTGTGTTGATAGCTAAGATGCAGGAGAAGAAGGCGCAACCTCAACATCCTACCTAGAACTTACAGATGTTGAGGGTTGAGCCCCGCGAGGAAGATCCAAATGTGAATATCATGCTGCAAAGTGGCATAATGACTGGTGATGATAAAGGAAAACAACCTGAAGAAAGAGGGTGGGTCCGTAAGGCCCCAGAAAATGAGATTGGGTTTGATCTTGAGTTTGTGAAGGAAACATTTATGGAGGCGAAGAAAAGCTTCGCTGAGGCCTCTACCTTAGGAAGTCAAGAAAAACTGCCAGCAATCGGCACACCTACAGAGGTTGAACCCTCTGTGCTTACCACCTTCCTGGAGACTTGTATGAAACTACTGCGTGATAGAAAGGCTGTGAAAGGGCTACGAGAATTGATAAACAAGTGTGCTGGTAAGGAAAATGTTCCTGAAGGAAACCGCGTAGTCAAAAAGATTGGCAAACATAGGACAAGGACAAGGCGCAAGATGAGGCTCACCGCGCCAATAGAAGATTATGAGATGGACCAGGTTATTTTCGATCAGGGATCTCATGCGAATGTTTTGCCTAAACAGACATGGAAAAGAATGGGGAGACCAACACTATAGTGGTCTCCGATTCAGTTGAGGATGGCAAACCAGCAGAATATTATCCCTATGGGACGACTGCATGGAGTGACCGTAGATATAGAAGGCGAGAGTGTGTTGGCCGATTTTGAAGTGATAGATATTGTTGATGACAACAATCCATACCCCGTGCTCCTGGGAATTAATTGGGTTCTTAACATGAATGGGCTCATCAATTTGAAGAACTTGACAATGTTGTTTGAAAGGAAATCACTCCGCATTGTAGTACCATTGGACCCGACAGAAGGACCGCGCTATACTGAACCGGTCCGCAACTATGAGGAAAGTGATGATCATTTGGATTAGATCTATAAAATAACAGCATGAGACAAAGACTAGATTAATCCAACAGCTGATGGATGGATTTCAGGGGACCGCGAAAGCTCCTGTACCTCAGACTCAGATGAAGAATTAGAGCATTAGGAGAATAGGCTACATGAAGTATCCATGTTGTGCTGCAATACGATGATTAAATCACTGTGTTGTGTGTCCTTAGAGGTAAGAAATTTACCTTATTATGATGGTTTAACCGATGTAGATAAGTTTTTGGATGCTTTTGAAAGAGAAATCCCGGAGGATCATTGTTTTCAGGCACTGGGTTTGGTACTACGTGCTATGCCCGCTCGATGGTGGGGTACGCACAATGACAACTTTGATTGAATGGCACAATTATAGGAGGATGATGAGGATGCGATTTGGTCGTCCTAAAGTGCGGTTAATTGAGAAATATGATGGGAGGAATGATCTGTGCGATCTTTTAGCAAAGTGGACCAAAGTCTACGGAACAGGGCTGCAGCCAGAATGGGTGCACTTATTTTGTCACACTCTGGATATAATCCCTATGACTTGGTACCTAGAAACAGAGCTTCACCACGACACCGCAGAGTGAACATCTCTGTGACTGGCAAATATATGTACAATTTGATGGATGTTTAATACCATTGAAACTTTCATAAATTAAAATCCGCTCCTTGAAAACAATTGATTTCATAAATATCTAATAGTGATAGATGAATATTTTTATATAATTTTTTTATTTAATTTATTTCCAAAATATGTTTATTGTTTAAAACAATTGATTTCATAAATTTAGAATTTAAGGGTGACCCGACAAAGGTTTTTTATATAACTTTTTTTATTATTTTATTCCCCAAATTTTTTATTTCAAAATTATTTTTTCAATTTTTAATTAATTATCAATAATTATTAAACGAATAATAAAGATTTAAATTCTATATAATATTTTAAAATAATTTTATTAGTTTTTACCAGCTAAATATTGAGATTTATCTCTAAAATAATTATGTATGAACAAGTGTCACATGAAATTAGTTATGGTTTTTAGGCATGTGATATTAATAAGCCATGTTATTGACCTATAATATTGTAACAAAACCTATTTACACATTAAAAAATCTCATGATAAAGTGTGAGTGTATTCCATAGTTAAGAATCTTGTTACATGTTTTTTTATATACAAATATGTTTAATATATATATTAATTCATTTAATAATAATGAGAAAGTTATATTTTTATTAATTTTTATGATATTTTTCGTTTTAACAAAGTGAGATGAATGATGCAGTAAGTGTTTTGATGTTTATTATTGATGGTTGTTTATCTAAATTTACCAATTATTTATTTTATATGGTTGCACTAGTATATTATATTATAGAAATTCATAATTATGTGTGGTTAAGTTGGATTCTAATTGAAATCGTTAGATTATATTGATTAATTAAATAAATTAATGTGGAGAATTTATGGGGTTTAATATTCATTAGATTTTAGGTTTAAATTTTATGAAAAATAATTGAAAATAAGAGCTAATTTCATAATCTTGGTGACATCATTTTGCTTTCCACAACTCATTTTTTAATTCAATATTAAAATTTACTTATCCAAAAATAAATTCCACCTTAATCCAAAAAACATAATAATAAATTAATATAAATTGCAAGTAAACAAAATGGCAAACAATATACACCATACAACAACTTATTAAATGCTATATAAATTGGTAAATATACATTACATTACACACATACACACCTTTTAAATCTATACACACCATTAATTTATATGTCAATTTATATAATATTTAATATACACCCTCCATAGGGGTGGCTTAACACATGGTAATGGGGATTGGGGGAGAAGGAGGTGCCTGCCACCTTCCCGCCTCCCACTGCATCTAATAAGGGGTGACATGGCCAACTTTCCTTTCCATGCATAGTGCATATAAGATTGATCATCATTTATTTCAATGACCAACCTTTAGTAGTCCATATGTCTTGTAATGAGTAATGTTGATGCCCAAAAATTATGTTGCACAAGAGATAAGTTGTTTTCTTGGGTCTCTGATTCATGGAATTGAGTCAGAAATTGAAATTGGGTCTCTAGAGAATTTGTGTTGTGTGAGTCGATGAGTTTACAAGAGATGACGTGGGGCCTTTCGATATCACTATTTTGTACTCTATGCATGTAACTTTCTCGACCGAGTCAATTCAGGACAATGCTTTTTGCGTACTTATGTTGAACCTTGTCTTTTGTTTCTTTTCCACGTGTTTGATTGGATTAAGTATTGTGACTTTCTTTTAATTTCTCTGTGAGTTCAATGCATCCTACATCTAGGGTTTTTTTTGGCAAGTAGGAGCTCTTGTTTGGACGATGTCTTCTGACCTAGGGTGAATTGGTCTTGGTTTTTGTGTGGCTCTGGGCTATCCCACATTTCCTGCTTCTTCTTATTCATTTTGTGTATCGACTTGTTAACTCTTACCCACTTCAATTTGAGCTTGTTCTTGGTCTTCTTTCTTGACAAGCTTCGATTCTATTGGCCCATTATGCCTCAGCAAAACATGCCTAGCTACAGGGGCCAGTGGTAGGGGTTTGCAAGGTCGGTCGTATGCCAAGACCCAAGCCGAGTGGTAGGGGTTTTCAAGGCCAAGGACCAAGTCCAGTGGTAGGAGTTTACAAGGCCGGTCGTAGGGGTGCGGTAGTAGGGGTTTGCAACGGTTGTAGGGGTTTGCTAGGCTGGTCGTATGCCAAGGCCCAAGCCCAGTGGTAGGGGTTTACAAGGCCGGTAGTAGGGGTGCGGTGGTGGGGGTTTGCAATGGTGGTAGGGGTTTGCAAGGCTAGTCATATGCCAAGGCCCAAGCCCAGTGGTAGGGATTTACAAGGCCATTCATAGGGGTGCGGTGGTAGGGCTCTGCAAGGTCGATCGTATGCCAAGGCCCAAGCCCAGTGGTAGGGGCCACTACGATATTCCACTTTGCAACACCACTTCACTAGCTTGAAACCTAGGCCTCTAACCAACATGAAACCTAGGTCTCTAATAACCTCAACACCACTTCACTAGCTTGAAATCTAGGCCTCCAACCAACATGAAACCTAGGTCTCTAATACCCTCCAAGCATATTTCGGCTATGAGATTATCAATACCTAAATTCTTTTACCTTGCATGGGAAGATGAAACTCTTTTGAGTAGAGAAATCTAAATTCCATCATCGTGCATTAGCAAATAAAAACTCTTTTGAGTAAGGTCTTGAAAGAGAAACATGAAGATGGAAATGACATCATTTATTCCATGAATGAGATCAAAAACGTGCACTATATCAATGTTCAATGCTTGATTAGCTTGGTCCCATAATCCCTAATCTTATAATATGCTTATTTGTAATTTCAGTTTTCTTTGTAGTTAATTCTTTATATTTTTGAGACTTCGACTCTTATAACACTTAACTTTAAATTACTATCAACACATCTGGTTTTTCTTTATGACAAATTAAAACTAGCAATAGTTTGAATGCTAATGATATAAAAGATGTGATCTAAATTTTGAAGAAATACCAAGCTAATTTAAAATATATATTGTTTACGGTTGCTGGACTGGGTAAAAACTTCATAAAATCATCTTAGAAATTCAATATTAATAATAACTACATCAAAACATGGATATTTTATTCCGACACTGGTTCATCCAATGATCTCATAACAGCCTGGATAATTGCATCGTCAGAGTGCTTGAAATACATAAGCTTTGAATTCACAAAATGATTTTAAAATAAATAAATTAGAAAAGAATATTTGTTTGTTGGGGGGAGAAAATTTTGTTCAGCTTTTGATTTTCAGAAAAGCTATGCACGCGATACACACAGCCAGAGTCCGTGTTAAAGAAACATTATTTATTTTCAACCAGAATACACTGTATTCAGGCTTGATTTCTGCTCTTTCAGAAGGTCAAAAGGGAAATAGTAATTTGTAGAACAAGCATCGCAAAGGGTTTACAAGATGCCGGTTATATATATTTATTGGACTTTTGTTGGGAATTAAAGCTGCTTGCTTATATTTGAGATTCGCTGATTATTAAGCCTAATCTCACATAGAATAAGATGTCGATTCTTGAGACGCCTCTGGATCCATAATCGAAAATGTTGAAGGATTCGAAGCCCAGCAGTTCTTACGGATCTCTCCCTCGCTTCCTGTGAGCACATCCAGCTGCCCCATTTTGAGCATGCTCAGCACAAACTGTTCAAAGAAGAGGGTCTGATTCACCGCAAAGTTGATGACAATGTCGCGGGTTCGAGTGTCGGTGTAAAGAGTCTGGTCAGAAGTGAAGAGGGTCTGTCGGTTGAGGAGATCGACGTAGTATTTGTTGTCGAACAAATTGGGAGTGCGAATATCCAATTTTGTGGTGTTAACGGTGGTATTGGTAGGGCAGGTGAGATAAAGATTTTTAGCGAAACTCTGGTCCATCGTGGGATCCCGCATTCGTGTACCGGTGGTGGTGTTATATAGTCTGTTGTCGAAGGAGGAGCAGTTGCTTCTGCCAATTGTATGTCCTCCTGATCACACACATAGTAATGCATAAAAAAGAATTGCACCCAGATCAATACTCAGAGTTTATAGAGAATTTGAAAAAGAAAAAGGGGGGAAAAGGTAGTAATACCTGAGAGGGCCACCAGATCTGTGAAATTCAAGCCTTTGGGACCCAAAACACTGATAAGCCCCGTTACATTGAAGGTTGGGGATGGCAAATTGGCGAGAACGGTCGATCGATTGGCGAAGGTAAGGCTGTCCCTGCGGCCGAGTGGTAAGGGGTAGAACGGTCCTCCAGCCTGCAACAAAACACACACATATATATTAATGTAAGAAAAAATTTATATAAGCAAATGCATCCCAAACATGAATGACGCACAAATTAAATAAGCGTTGCGGCAACGTGAGCGGAGAAATGAAAATAGTTACCATTACAACGGAGTCACGAGCTACTAAGGTAAGAATGTCGGCACACGACACAATTCCGCTGCAGGCGGCTTCGACGTTCTGTTTGATGTCGTTGATAATGTTGAAAGCCTGCGCTCTGAGTGATAGGTTTGGGGGAGCCGTCTGCTCACCTGACGTTGCGTTCAACAACACCGAACCATCGCATCCCTGGAACCAATCAGTTGTATTAATTCCTAACCATGTATTAGTGTTGGTAGTTGGGATTCTATTAAATACAATTTTTTAATTTTTCTCTTGGCAAAATTTTATTTTTTTATGGTTTTAAATAAAATTTTTGACTCAATATATAAATTCAACCACATGGAAAAACCCTACTACTGACACTTAAATTAGGAGTTGTCTATAATGCGATTTTTTGGAGATTCCGGTGACGGAATCCGGCGGAAGAAATGAGGTTAAATCTTGATTTTTAGCAGTTAAAATGGTTTTTTAACTGCATATTTGGATTCAGCGCCCTGAAAAACCCCTGGTAGCGTTTGATTGCGCAGAAACTAGCTATCAAACTTGAGATTCCAATGAATTGATGCCGGATTTTGACCGGAAAAATCAGCCAGAAAAACTTTCAAAAAGTCGCTTTATAAACTACTGCCTTAAATTATACTTAAATTGTAGAGACTTATAAGTCTCATAATTCCAAAAAATCTAGAAAATCCCACCAAATTTTTGAGAAAATAAAATCAGAAAATATGATATTTATACTTAAGTATGATATTTATACACTATCATCTCAATTTGTTTCCTTTACATTTCCCAAATCTAAATCTAATAGATTTTATAAGTGGTATATTTTTCACATTTTTTCGAGATTTAATCTCAATCTCTTTTTTCCTTCCTAAAATGTAATATGTAACCACATTTAACCTGATACAAGTGGAAAATACAACTGTTCGAAAATCAATATTCGAGAAGCATGCACAGGTAATTGATAATAAATTTGACATCGGCCATGTATACTGTGGGATAGTTGTACCTGGACAAAGCAGTCGTGGAAGTGGAGCCTCAACAATCCTGCAGCCTGTGTGATGTCTGCACTCAAATAGGCTCCCATGCGCTGCCACACTATGGACTCCAAGGACGGGCAACTCGAGCTGTAGAACGTCCAAGAAAGACCCGCCACGGGACTCGGCAGAGCATTGACAGCGCCTCCATAGATCACAAACACGCAGAGAATAACAGAAGCCAGAGCCGTGCTAAACTTGGCCATGTTGGCCACAGCTTTGGCTTTGCTTTGATGTGGAATAGATTCTTCGATCCTGCTGCGTTTTATGAACATTGCGAGTTATCAAATGCAAAAATATCCCCATCCAAATAAAAACCAGTAATATGTGATAATAAAACAATCTGACTCCTAAAATGTTTTGCAAATTATTGGCACTAAACTTGCTAAGAAAAACATCAAATAGCAGACACAAAATTCCATAAAAGCAGATTTGCAGGCTTACTTGATTTAAATCAAGGAAATCAATTGGCCTCTCAGACGCGTGAGAGCTCTCATTGCCGACCTACATTTATAGGCCTTCAAAGTTCAGACTGAGGGCGAAGAGATGGAGGGGTGATAATTTTCAAACTTGTTGACGTGTGCAACTAGGAATGTCTGAATCGCATTAAATGCACCTGAATAGGACGTATCCGACAGTCATGTCATGTCACGGTTGATATTGATTTTGCAATGTGAAGTTAAAAATATGTATAAATATATTCATGTGCTTGCGCCTTATCGTAATCGTGATGAGGTCACATAGTCCCAAGACAGCGAGCTGGAAAATGTTAGGAAAGATTTTTGAAATTTCTGGTCACTAGTGTATAATCATTTATTTGTTAAATAAAATCCAACGGGGATTTTTAATCAAACTCCAAACCAGACAACAAGGAATTGTTTAATACAATAGCATAACTTTTCAAAAAATTCTTTAATATCATCGGCTTGAGCATTCGCATCATCATTTTAATAAAATCAAAGTTATCAAGCGGCCACAAAATTTTACATGCTTTTGCCAGTCAACGGTATACAGTTTGTTGAGTGTTGATATAAACACACATGTTTAACAGGGAATGAGGTGGATACTAACCGATAACGCTTAAGCCGGTGAGTAGACTTTTATGAATATTTGCCGTATTCTTTCGAGCTGCTTCTTGACAATCTGGGTTGGAGCTTAAAAATATTCTTGAAACTGCGTATGTAAGTTCTTCGAATTACATAATCTTTAATTTTGATGTATTAAAGGCATTTTGGAGTGATGAATTTTCTCTCTCGGTTGAGCAATGTGTCACAAACCTTGAGTAATGACGGTGTCTAAAGACATAATGGTTTGAGTCTGAATGGTAATGAAGATAATGAAGATTAATTTAACTGGAGCTTATCACTGTTTAAATAAGTTATACTTCAGACAAATATTATTGGTCAATACTATGGGTTCTCATCATAAATTTTGAGCTCTAAAAATTATTGGTAACTTTGACCAAGTCAAGTTCCATGAACTACCCTAATAATGCTCCCTTAAACTTGACTTGGGGAGATTAACCCGGTCCCAATCACTTTGTAGAAGTACATATGGAAAATTTACCATCTACCAAAGTACATGGGTAACTAGCTATTGTATCCTCCAGTTATATACAACTTTTTTCACATATAGGGTTCATCAACCATCTCACATTATCACATTCCTCCCTCAAGCTAGAATACCACTAGACTTGCCACCTTGATACCTATCCAAGTTGAACATGCCACAACTTGATAACTCCATGTGTCACTACACCTAATCAAAGTCTTAGGGTCTGACAACAATACTTAGCTTACAATACACTTACCACCCTTGTACCTATCCAAGTGGTTCATTCCACAACTTGTGCAAGGAAAATGTTGAGGATGGATATTTATTTGAAAGTTTAGAAACCTTGGCAAATCTTGGTAATTTACAATAGAAAAATTGTAAAATGTTTGATGATATTTTTGTAAAAATATCTAAAGTTCAAATCATATTATATTAGTATATATAAGATCTTTGCGATTTTTAAGGTAAAATATAAAACTTAAGCAAATTATTTTTACAAAAAAATGGAAATTGATGAATATTTTTTTTGAAAAAAGTATAGAAAATTGTGGCGGAAACAAAGCTCCTGATTTCGAAACCTGTCTGACACATAGAAAATATTAATGAGGCTTCGAAATTGGCAAAATTGCAGACATTATTCATAGTTTCCTTTCTCCATCTGTCCTTTGCCTAGCGCAACGTGACAATCGCTACCCAGGTGGTCACATAAGCACATCTCTCCCAATCTCTCCATGTCAACCAAGAGCCGCCACAATATTGCAAACATTAATAAGGCTTTGAAATGGTCAGATCGCTACTAGTGATAACACACAACATTTCAAAAGATTTCATCTACATCAAGTGTATGGCCGTGAAAATATACATTCTAAGGTCGAAAGGGATCAAATATCTTGACATGCAAATCTCTTTTTAGAGTGAAAAGAGATTTGATCCCTCTCGACCCTTGATAGATTTGGAGTTAAGATGGATCTAGGCGTTAAACAACAATAGTTAAAAATAATTAATATTATTTTGTATTAATGAAGAAATGGTTACATTAGTTGTAACGTATCTCCTTAGCTTAGGATTTGTTCCTAGAGTTTAGGAGTTTCTTTGCAACTACCTTATTTCCAGTGATGTGCTTAATGATGTAATCTTTCATTCATGAGGGTGAGTGTGTACGGAGAGAGTTCTCTTCGTATGAGTGCAGTCTCCAGGTGCAGCACTCACCTGTGAGCTATAACTCCTTCTTTTTAATTCAAGTTTGATTTTTATCTTGGTATTAGAGCTTAGAGTAGGGACAACCTTATTTTTTTTAGGATGCATCATTGATTAGATAACTGTAGTGGCAGTGGAGTATCGGGTGGACTGCAGTAACACCTAAAGACGGGTCTCAGATGACTGATCATCTCTGAGCGCAAGAAAGGGTTGGCACAGACTTGTTGCACGCCATTTTTTTCAGCAGAAGCGGGTTGGCGCGGGTTTTTAATGAACAGACGCGCCCATTGGCGTAGATTTGAGGTTGATAATCACGCCAGAGAAAAAGAAATTACCATTCACGCAGATCCGTAGCTGTTAATCGCGCCAATTTTGCGACACTTAATCGATTTGCTTATGTGCTTATGGCGTGGATCCATAGCTGTTGAGAAGCGCCAACGAGCCAACCTCTTTCTCTTTGAAAAATCTGTAATTTTTTGCAGATCGGAGTAGCCCGGTGGTGGCGTGTTGAAGTTCCTGATCTACTCGGTGGCAGTAGATCGGACTTTCCTGGTGGTGGCGCATTGGAGTTCCAGATCTGTTCGGTGGCAGCAGATCGGACTTGCCCTGTGGAGGCGTATTGCCCGGTGGTGGCGCATTGAAGTTCCGGATCTGTTCGGTGGTACCAGATCGGTCTTGCCCGGTGGTGGCACATTGAAGGTACAAGTTTTTTCTTTTAGCAAAACAAAGGTTTGGATTTGGTATAAGTCAATATGAATAACAGTTTAGAATCATATCTCCACGAGTCTGGCAAACTCGATGGATCAAATTTCAACAACTGGAAATTCAAAGTGCAGACTTTGCTTGAAAGTGCAAATGCGTGGGCAATCGTCACAGGAAATGAGCCGAAAGCAGGAACAACGACATAAGAACAAGATTGGGATAAAAGGGAGACAAAAGCAAAGGTCATATTGAAAATGTCTGTGAAGGACAATGTTATCCCTCATATTAGAGACTGTAAATCGACCGCTGACATTTGGACGACAATCAAAAACCTGTACGACACGCAGAATACAAACCGTGTCTTGTCACTTAAAGGCAAGTTGTTTGCATTGAAGATGGAGAATGAGTCCATTGCTGGATTCATTACCAGAGTCAAGGATCTGAGTGACAGATTGGGAGCAATCGGAGAGAAAGTTTCCGATTCAGATCTGATCACGCTCACATTGAACAGAATGATTGATGAATACCAGACATTCATCACAAGGCTGTCAGCAAGGGAGAAAGCCCCTTCATTTGAAAAGCTAACTGGGATCCTGCTACAGGAAGAAGAGCGACGACAAAATTTGAAAACTCAGAGCAATGACCTTGCTCTGATCGCAAAGAGAAGACAGTATAAAGGGAAGCAGCACCAGCACCAGCAACCGCAGCAGTAGCAGCAAAAAGGAGCCAACACATTTCATAAGAGATCGTTTAAAGGTATGTCTACTAATGATTTTCCGATCAATAAATGTTTTTACTGTGGAAAACCTAGTCATTAGATTAGAGAGTGTTATAAGAGGCAAGCAGATGAAGGAAGAAACAAACAGAGAAAACATAAGGGTTACTTTGTTGGGGAAGAAGAGGACCACAGCCACGAACTTCGACTATTTACAGTCGATTGTGCTCTTTCAGCTTCAAAGGGAGATGAGGACGACATATGGTATGTCGACTCTGGCGCATCCTCACATATGAATGGTAAGAAGGACTGGTTTGAATTTCTTGAAGAAACTTCATGTGGGTCGAAAATTTATTTAGGAGATGATAGTGGATATGAGATCAAAGGACATGGTGACATTCCTGTAAAGTTACTTAGTGGTGACATTAGAAATCTTAAAAATGTATTGTATGTTCCAGGGAATTAAGAAAAATTTGGTCTCTGCCTCAATGATTACTGATTAGGATATGCATGTTCAATTCTTTAAGAATAACTGTGTCATTGAGGATAGCTAGATGGAAACAGTTGCAAAAGGAGTGCGCATGGGGAGCCTGTACAAATTAGATACAAAGAGTATGCCACAGCAAGCAATTGTTGCAGCCGGATCAACAGTCGAAGATCTCTGGCATCAGAGATTCGACCATCTTAATCTGCAAGACCTCATCTTACTTCAGAGAAAAGGTATGGTTGATGGACTACTTGTTTTTCATAATGTTAAGCTAGATTGTGATGGATGTGCATTAGGGAAAATGCATAGAGAAGAGTTCCCTTTGCATGTTAACAGAAAGGAAAGGGATAATTTATAATTGGTACATACAGATATTTGTGGACCTATGCAAACTAGGTCATTAGGATCATATTACTTTCTCTTGTTTACAGATGATTGCACTAGATATTCATGGATATACTTTCTGAGTAAAAAGAGTCAAGCCTTTCAGTATTTTAAAGAGTTTAAATCTATGGTAGAGAACCAAACAGGAAAAAGGATAAAAATTCTCCGCTCAGATCAAGGGGGAAAATAGAGGTTGGGAGAGTTCATGAATTTCTACAAGCATCATGGGATTGTACAACAGTTTACAGTGCCACACACTCCACAGCAGAATGGAGTGGTAGAATGGAAGAACAGAACTCTTGTGGAGTGCGCAAGGAGCATGCTACAAGGTAAGGGTCTATCAAATGGTCTTTGGGCAGAAGCTATTAACGCTGCTCTATATTTAAAGATTAGCAGTCCTACTAGATGTTTAGGCTTCAAAACCCCTTTTGAAGCATTTTTGGATTCAAACCAGCAGTTAGTCATTTAAGAACATTTGGGTCAAAATCTTATGCTCATATACCTAAGGAAGATAGGAAGAAGTTAGACCCCAAAGCCCTGAAATGTATATTTGTTGGATATGGCACTGAGTTCAAGGCATATAAGTCATATAATCCTGTGACTCACAAGGTTTTTGCAAGCACAAATGTCATATTTCATGAACAGATTGAAGAAGGAAAGGAGGATTCTAATAGTGATTGCCACATTTCATTGCTTATAGAAGAAAACAGTGAGGAAGATGAAGAGCAGGAGCAGAAACAAGAATAAGAAGTAACAGATAATGTAATCAATGATGATGCAAGCGCTGAAATAGACAGAGTTGAGGTAGGTCCCCTACCAAGGAGATCAGGTAGGAAGACTTGATTACCTGCTAAATTGTGAGACTATGCTTTAATGTCAAATATTTTAAACATTGTAGAACCTGCAAATTATGAGGAAGCAAGTAAATATGATGCATGGAGGGCTGCAATGTGTGAGGAAATAGAGTCAATAAACAGAAACCATACTTGGGATTTGGTTGAATTGCCTAAAGGTAAAACCCCCATAGGATGTAAATGGTTGTATAAACCAAAAATAAATGCAGATGGGAGTATAGAGAAATTTAAAGCTAGACTGGTAGCAAAGGGTTACTCGCAGCAAGAGGGAATAGATTTCGATGACACCTTTGCTCTTGTAGCCAAATTAAACACCATTAGAATGTTAATTTCCTTAGCAACAAAACACAAATGGCAGCTACACCAGCTAGATGTTAAGTCTGCATTTCTAAATGGTGACTTGAAGGAAGAAATTTATTTAGTACAGCCTCAAGGTTTTGTGAAAAAGGGACAGGAACATCTTGTGTGTAAATTGAAAAAGGCACTTTATGGTTTAAAACAGGAACCCGATCGTGGTATGAGAATATTGACTCATATTTTATACATCATGGCTTTCATAGGAGCTTGAATGATCCAAATCTGTATACCAAATTTAATAAACAGAGGTAAATTATTTTGATTTCTTTGTATGTAGATGATATGATTATAACAGGGAATGCTAACAATCCGATCAAAAAAATCAAGCAACAAATGTCACAAGTGTTTGAGATGAAAGATCTCAGAAACCTTCATTATTGTTTGGGATTGGAGGTATGGAAAGATTATGGACAAACTTTTCTTACTCAAGGGAAGTATGTCAAAAGCTTGCTGGAAAGGTTAAGAATGGAGCAGTGCAGATCAGCTGCAACACCATTACAACAGAATTTAAAGTTGAGCAGTGACGATGGCACAAAAGAAGTGGATGCCACTATGTATAGACAACTAGTTGGCAGTTTGATATATCTGACTACAACTAGACTAGATTTGGCATATTTTGTTAGTGTGTTGAGCCAGTTCATGTCAAAACCACTTGAAAGTCACTGGGTCGCAGCAAAGAGTATGTTGAGGTATCTTAGTGGTACTAGTAATTATGGCATTTTGTACACCGACACTTCTAATGTTATTCTAGCAGGTTTTTCAGATTCTGATTGGGCAGGTAACTTGGATGATCGAAGATCCATCACAGGTTACACATTCAGCATTGGATCTGGGGTCATAGCATGGAGCAGCAAAAAAGCAGAGTACTGTAGCTCTATCTTCATGTGAAGCTGAGTACCAAGCATTGTGTGCAGCCACATGTGAAGCTATTTGGTTAAGAAGACTTCTCAATGATGCAGGGGAAGGACAGAAAGAATCAACTAGTATCAAAACTGACAACCAGAGTACCATCAAGCTTGCATACAATCCAGTCTTTCATAAAAATACCAAGCATATTGACACTCGGTTTCATTTTGTTCGAGAGAAAATACAGTCAAAAGAAATATGTGTTGAGTATTATAAAACTTGTGATAACATGGCTGATATTTTTACTAAGCCTCTTGGGTGTGTAAAGTTTGAATTATTTAGAGGGATGCTAGGAGTTCAGGATAATCCTTTCTCCATTAAGGGGGGGAGTTGAAAATTAATATTATTTTGTATTAATGGAGAAATAGTTACATTAGTTGTAACGTATCTCCTTAGCTTAGGATTTGTTCCTAGAGTTTAGGAGTTTGTTTGCAACTACCTGATTTCTGGTGATGTACTTAATGATGTAATCTTTCATTCATGACGGTGAGTGTGTACGGAGAGAGTTCTCTTTGTATGAGTGCAGTCTCCAGGTGCAGTACTCACCTGTGAGCTGTAACTCCTTTTTAATTCAAGTTTGATTTTTATCTACAATTATTGTAGAATTGAACATGTATCTAATTGTACTTTTCATAGTTTTAAAATAAAACTTTGAAGTGAGAGGTTGTAAAACATCTTATGAACAAGTAATATTTAGGATTGGTAATATTTTATTTTTTTATGGGGAGGCAGGAGCAGGAGGGTTTTTCTTTCACCTCGATAAAGAAAGGGAGATACAATTTGTTCGGGGATTAGGGATCTCAACAAATAACTCGGTTCAATATTTAGCCCTTTGGCAAGGATTGGAATTGGGTCACTCCAAGGGTCTTCATCAATTGATGGTTTTCAATGATTCAAAGATTTTCATCCAACAGGAAAACAAAGTTAAAAAAACTGAAGAGTAGATCTCAACATCCATTCTGCATCAAATTAAGCTAGTATTGGAAAAATTTGATCGGATTGAATTCTTCCAATGTCAAAAGAAATCTTAACACGGTAGAAGATTCAATGGCTAACTAAGGGGAATTATTAAAACAAGGCTCGTTAAAGATTGATGAAGGGAATTCACTAACAAAATAAATACCATGATGAGTTGAATTAAAGTTCTTTTGCTTTTGGCATTCATAAGAATTAAACATGGAGTAAGGAGTCAGGTCTTATCATATATATCGACTTTGCATGATTTTGAAGCCTCATTAATGTCTGCAATAATGTGATGGCTCATGGCTGGCATGGAGAGAATGGGAGAGATGTGTTTATGCGACCACCTGGGCAACGATCATCATGTTGCGCTAGGAAAGGGACAGATGGAGAAAGGCATATGTGAATAATAAATCCCTTCTAATGTGCAAGGTCCTTATCCCTGCATACGAGATACAATTTGCTTGTGTTCTCCATGCTTATATTTGAATTTACCACTGATTGTAATATTTCCAATATGGCCCCTAAACAATTGGTATATGTGGCTTGAGATGACATTAATAGTGAATGTAGTGGCATTCAATCAAGGAAACAAAGTTCAACTGCATATATAGAACATTGAGGTGTTTATGAAAACATAGAATCAGGAGTTAGATCTTTAATTTGTCAAGTTTATCAACAGGTCCAGTATAATTCAAGTCTACGGAGCATGATTATGAAAACGCAGAGGAAGAGCTTGACATCATGCTTGCAATCAATGCCAGTGCTCTGGACTTTATCATCACTCTAATTTCAAGGCACGCTGAGATGATCTTGGCAGAATCGTGGGCTCAGACTGAACTTCTAAATCAAAGAATGGGAATACTAGAGGTCAAGATGGATTACCTTCTCCTCACAAACAAAATGTTGGAATTTTTTGTTGCAAATTTGGTATAGGTTGAGGATGGCGACACTGATGAGGTCGAGTTGGAGTAGCCAACGATAATATGGAGCAAACAACAAGAGGAGAGTAGCCTTGACCTCGCCGATGATCAGGATTCCATTTCTTCATAGCCCAAGCCGGAAGAAAATGAAGCCCGGGTTGCTTCTATTATGGCGATATCTAGTTTCTCGCCCAGTTAATAGTTTTTGTTATTGTTTGCAAATATGTAGTGTTTGTAGGTGTCTTTTTGGAGAATGCATGGAGAAAACCAGTTTAGGCTGGTAATATGTAGTTTAGGGGTTAATTATGTCAGTTCTCTATGGAGTTATTAGATAGTAGAAGATGAATTTTTAATGAATTGAATTGACTAATAGCTCAGAAGTGAGCAAGCTGCACTTAGAGACTGCACAAAATGGAAAACACACTCTGATTCAATTAATTAAAGATGATTCAATAAATAGATCACAACAGAATAGGGAGGTGAGAACAAACTCCTACAACCTAGGAACTAATCCTAACTTAAGGAGTTACGTTACAACCATGTAACTATTTCTCCATGATTAATATAATATTAATTATTTTCAACTCTCCCTTTTAATAGAGAAAGGATTATCTTGAAATCCTAACATCCCCCTAAACAATTCAAACTTCACTTTCCCAAGAGGCTTTGTAAAAATATCAACCATATTATCACATGTTTTACAGTATTCAATAAAAATTTCTTTTGACTCGACCTTTTCTCTAACAAAGTGAAACTGAGTATCTATGTGTTTCGTGTTCTTATGAAACACTAGGTTGCTCGCTAGCTTAATGGAACTCTAGTTGTCACATTTGATGATGGTCGCTTCTTTCTGCTCTTCTCCTGCATCATGGAAAAGCCTCCTCAACCAGATAGCTTCACATGTCGCGACGCATACTGCTTGGTATTCGACTTCAGCTGAAGATAAAGACACAATGCTCTACATTCTACTGCTCCATGCTATGACCCCAGATCCAACACTAAATTCATAACCCATGATAAATCGTCGATCACCCAGGTTACCTGTCAAATCAGAGTCTGAAAAACCTGCTAAAGTAACATCACATGCATCAGTGTATAAAATATCGTAATCAAAAGTACCATGAAGATACCTCAGTACACTTTTTGTTGCTACCCAATAACTTTCAAGATTTTTAGACATAAACTCACTCATCACACTAATAGAGTATGCTAAGTATGGTCTAGTTGTAGTTAGATATATCAGACTACCAACTAGCTGCCTATACAAAGTAGCATCCACCTCCTTAGAGCCATCATCTCTGCACAATTTCAAGTTCTGCTGTAAAGGTACTGATGTTGTCTTACATTGTTCCATTATGAACTTTTTGAGCAACCCTATGACATACTTCCCTTGATTAAGGAATGTCTGCCCAGAGTCTCTCCACACTTCTAGACCTAGACAGTAATGTAAACTTCCAAGGTCTTTCATTTCAAAAAGCTATGACATATGCAATTTGATTTCTTTGATTAATGCATCTGCATTACTTGTTATAATCATGTCATCCTCATACAAGGAAATCAAAATTATTTGCCCTTGTTCATCATACATGGTATATAGATTTGGATCATTCTTACTCCTATGAAAACCATGTTGTAGGAAAAATGAATCAATATTCTCGTACTAAGACTTGGGTGCATGTTTTAAACCATAAAGGGCCTTTTTCAATCTACAAACTAAATGCTCCTTCCCTTGTTTAACAAACCCTTTAGGTTGCATTAAATAAACCTCTTCCTTTAAATCACCATTTAAAAATGCATACTTGACATCTAACTAGTGTAGCTTCCATTGATGTTTTGTAGCTACTGCAATAACATTCTAATAGTATTCAATTTGGCTACAGGAGAAAAGGTTTCTTCAAATTTAATTCGCTCTTTCTGTGAATAACCCTTTGCTACCAGTCTAGCTTTAGACTTTTCTATACTCTCATCTCCAATAAATTTAGGTTTGTAAAGCCACTTGCAACCTATGGGTATTTTTCCTTTAGGCAATTCAAATAGTTCCCAAGTATTATTTCTAATAATAGATTCAAATTCTTCATTCATTGCAGACCTCCACTCATGAGATTGATTAGCTTCTTTATAATTCTCGGGTTCTATAACATTTAAAATGTTTGACATTAAATCATAGTCTTTTAATCTGGCTGGTAGTTGAGTCTACCTACCTGATCTTCTTAGTAAGGGAATCTCCTCAAATTTGTTTCCTTCAGGTGTTAGCGAGATTGACTTACTGATTACATCCCCTGCTTCTTCCTTTTTTAGTTGCTGCTGATTGTCCTCACTGCTTTCTTCCATCGTTAATGGAATGTGCCACTCTTCGAGGTTGTTCTCCTTATTTCCTTCCTCAGCCTGCTCATGAAATAGCACATCTTGACTCACAAAAATTTTACGTGTCAAAGGATTAAACAACTTATAAGCTTTAAACTCAGTGCAATATCCTACAAAGATGCATTCATGGCCTTAGGGTCTAACTTCTTCCTATCATCCTTGGGAATATGGGTAAAGGATTTTGACCCAAAAACTCTTAAATGATTCATTGCAGGATTATATCCATAAAATGCTTCAAAAGGAGTTTTAAAGTTAAGACATTTAGTTGGACTCCTATTTTCAAGTATACTGTAATGTTGATGGCTTCAACCCAAAAACCATTGGATAGACCCTTACCTTGAAGCATACTTCATGCACACTCCACAAGGGTTATGTTCTTTCATTCATTAACTCCATTCTACTATAGAGTGTGAGATACTGTGAACTGTTGAATAATCCCATGATTCCTGCAAAATTTCATGAAATATCCCAACTTGTATTCTCCCCCTTGATCAAAGCGGAGAATCTTAATGAATTTCCCTGTCTGCTTCTCCACCATATTCTTAAACTCTTTAAAGCATTGAAATCTTTGGCTCTTTTTTCTGATAAAGTATACCTAGGAGAATTTAGTGCAATCTTCAGTAAAGAGTAGAAAATAATATGCACCACATAACGACTTAGTTTGCATAGGTCAACATATATATGTATGTACAAGATCCATAATATCTCTTTTCTTCCTATCAGAATTCAAAGGAAACTCTTCCCTATGCATTTTCCCTAATGCACATCCATCACAATCTAAATGAACATTCTGAAAAGAAGGAAGTCCATCAACCATACCTTTTCTTTGTAGCATCATGAGATCTTGTACATTAAGATGATCGGATCTCTGATGCCAAATATTATTCGCTATCAATCTTGTTGAAGACAGAGCTTGGTGTGACATGCTCTTGACATTCAACCTATACAGGCCTCCCACACACACTCTTGATGCAACTGGTTCCTTCTTGATGTCCTTTATGACACAGTATGTTCTGAAGAATTCGATTTACAGGTCCTGATCTACCATCATTGAAACATAGATCAAGTTCTTCTTGATCCCAAGAACCTACATCACATTTTTAATATATCTAATATTACCATCAGGCAACATCACCGAAATATCACTGTACGCCTTAATCTGATAACCTTTATCATCACCTAGATATATGTTGGCTCCACAAGTAGTTTCTTCAAAATTTTCGAACCAATTCCTCTTACCTGTCATATGTGATGGCGCGCCTAAGTCTACGAACCATGTTTCGGCCTCATCCTCCTCAAGGGCTGAAAGAGCATAATCAGCTAAAAATAATCGAAGATCATGACTATGACCTTCATCGACAAAGTGCCTTGTGTGTTTTCTCTGTTTATTTCTAGCCTCATCTATCTGTGTCTTAAAACGAAACTTAGCTAAATGACTGATTTTCCCACAGTAAAAACATTTAATGTCAGATTTGTTACCATTGTTACTTGGAGACATACCTCTAAATGGTCTCTTCTAAAAAATGCCACCACCTTTTTGTCCATGTGGTTGTTTCCCTTTGTATGGCTTCTTCTTCGCCATCAGAGCAAGATTGACACTCCATGGTCTCAAACTCTACCGCTGCTCTTCTTTTTGTATCAGGATTCATGTTAGCTCTTCAAATGCAGGGGCTTTGTCCCTTGCAGACAAGCTCGTGATGAACATCTGGTATTCATTCGTCATCTCGTTCAATGTAATTGTGACAAGATCAGAATTAGACACCTTCTCCCTGATGTCACCCAATCTATCCTTTAGGTCCTTGAACCGTGCAAGGAATCCAACAACAGATTCATTCTCCTCCATCCTCATTGAAAACAAATTTCCTTTGATCGACAAGACGCAATTAGTGTTCTGCGTCTGGTAAAGGTTCTTGAGTGTAGTCCATATCTCATTGGATGATTTACAGTCTTTGATATGTGGGATAATGTTGTCTTTAACATGCATCTTCAATAAGGCTTTCACCTTATTCTCCCTTTTATCCCATTCTTGTATTAGTTTTATCGTATCACCTACTGAAATGGTCGGTTTCTTCTCATTGCCGCTGACGATTGACCATGCACTCAATCCATCAAGCAACGTCTGTAGCTTGAATTTCCAATTGGTATAATTGGCCCCTTCAATTTTTTTAGTCTCGTTGAAATGAGCTTCTGTGAAATTGTTCATTTTCGACTGATCGAATTCCAGATCCCCCGATCTTCAGTCGATTCTAACAAAGTGAACAATTACAAGCTACAGTAAAAAAATAATCTCAGCACATACCAGAACCTTTGAATCGATCACAACCCTGCCACCATTCTACCACGATCTCTGTGTGTGCAACTCAGATCCACCATCGATCTGGTAAGATCTCATGCGCAGAACCATAAAAAACACATCAACGCTCCTTCACACTGAAAAACCATGATGATCGCCTTGTGCACAATTGGAAATACACTAATACCTGTGAGAAAGAAAATTTATCCTCTGAGTAAGGTATGTCACTCCCGACCACCTAGACTCTGAAACTGTGAGCACTGAGGCTCCTGTGTTGCCACTGGGGCACTATAGCCACGAAGGCTCTATAACCACTAGGGATCTAATGTAGCCAATAAGGCTCTGTAGGTAAATCAAGCTCACCAGATTTGAGCTCTAATACCAAGTTAGAAAACTGGAAAGAAAAGAAATGGATTGAATTAACCAGCAGCTCACAAGTGAGAAAGTTGCCCTTGGAGGCTGCACAAACTGGAGCATACACTCTGATTCAATTAATCAAAGATGATTCCATAAATACATCACAATAGAATAGGGAGGCGAGAACAAATTCCTACGACCTAGGAACTAATCCTAACTTAAGGAGTTACATTACAACCATGTAACCATTTCTCCATTAATAAAATATAATATTAATTATTTTCAACTTAAGATCATGGAATTTTGTGTTGGAAATTCAGTACAGGTTGAGGATGATGAAGTTGATGAGGTTTGAGTTGGAGTAGCCGAGGATAACATGGAACAAACAACAAGAGGAAAGTGGCCTTGACCTTGCCGACAATCAGGATGTCGTCTCTTCTTAGCTCAAGCCAGAAGAAAATGAAGCCTAGGTTGCTTTTATAAAGGTGGCTATGTAGTTTCTTGCCCATTTAATATTTTTTGTTATCGTCTGCATATATGTAGTCTTTGTAGGTGTTTCTTGGAGAATGTATGGAGAAAACCAGTTTAGGTTGGTAATATGTAGCTCAAGGGTTGGTAATATGTAATTCAGGAGTTAATTGTGTCACTGCTCTATGGAGCTTTTAGATAATAAAAAGAGAATTTTGGATTATGACATACAAATTCTTGGCCTTGAAACCAAACTTTCTTAATACAATACATAATCATTTCCATACATATATATATGTTTTTGATATTTTTTATACTAGTTTTTTTTTAAATATTTGACTTATTCCATTTGTCATATTGAAATGTTTTTTTCTTCCTAACGTTAAAATTTATAAAAAAATATATTTTATATAACACAAATTCATAATTTTATCCAAAATTAGATCTTTAAATTTTAATTTTTTTTTTACACACAAAATATAAAGCATATAATTAGAATGATGGTTATAAAACAAAAGAAATGCAGGATGGAAGGAGGGTTGAGTTACAGTTAATAACGAAAAAAAAGAAAGAGGGAAGAGTGTAGTGGAGATTATTTGCATTGTAAAGTAATTTGGAAGTAGCACGTCTTTCTTGTCATTCATCGTAATGGAACGATGGACTCATGTTAGGTGAATTAAATTGAAAAAATTAAATAAAGTGGAAACTGCTTTTTCTAGAACTAAAGTTCGGTAAAATAAATGGAAAAATTAAATAAAGTGAAAACGGCTTTATTAAAATTATGGAACACTGAACCAAAGTTCGGTGAGATAAATGAAAGTTCCGTGAGATAAATGAAAAAGTTTGGTGGAAAAGATGAAATCTTTTACAAAAGAGTGAAAACAGCTTCTTCGCATTATAGGATTTCTATGTGATATTTTCATAATAAGTTGTATCATTGGTCTCTCTCATTATCTGGTTCAGTGAGATAAATGAGAGTTCGGTGAGATAAATGAAGAAGTTTGGTGGAAAAGATGAAATCTTTTAAAAAGGAGTGAAACCAGCTTCTTTGCATTATAAGGTTTCTATGAGATATTTTCGTAATAAGTGGTATCAGTGGTTCTCTCATTATCAATAGTCACAATGAAGTAATAGTCACAATGAAAGTATTGTTTAAAACTATTTTTAAGTTGCATGGCTTGTTTTTTTAATTAAATATAAGTTAATTAGATGGAAAATTATATAATACTAGTATAATCACGTTAAAAATATTAATGTGATTGATATAGTGGAACATTTCATAAATATAATTAAAAAAATATTGCAACACAAAGAATGTTTTACTAATGCATACATTTATTTGATTAAACATGTATAAAAAGATTATAGGTCAATTTTTAAAAAAAGAACTACATATTTTATTTTGAAATGGACTATTGCTAAATAAAATTTGTTTATATATTAATTTCCCCATCTAATTAGAATATGAATTTATTAGAATTGGAATAATCTCAAATCCCTAAGAAAATGGTGCGCTCGATTCTAATTTAACTTGAGAAAAAAAAAAAGAATTATACATCTTATTGTGAAATGGACCATTTTGCTAAATAAAATTTACTTATATATTAATTTCCCCATCTATTTAGAATATGAACATATTAGAATTGGAATAATCTCAGATCTCTAGGAAATTGGTGGGCACGAAGCCACATGGCACAAATATAATTTTTAAAATTGATTAAAAATCAATGCAACCTAAACTCTCTTCTTTCACTTATTTGGTGACCACCAATATTGCAGCAACAAAGCTGCAACTCCCGGGCTTCCTACTTTACCTTTTATCAACCCGGTAGTTCGTAACAAACTTGAAAGCGACGATGTTGTCTGCACAAGTACTAGTTCTTACTGCAGGCTATCACTTGGTCAGCTGGCACAAGATTACTAGGAGCTCAAGCCAACTTCTATGAATTTCAGAAGAAGATTTACATGTGATGAAAGAAAGGAAAGCTTACCCTACAGTGGCTACTCTACTTGCAGAAAGTGAAAAAAGATTGAAATGTGAAGTAAACCTAACAAACCTTAATTAATCAGCTAATCCTACTTTTGCAGAAAGAGAGATGAAAAACCATAAAATGAATGCCATTACCTACTTAGAAAGTAAACAACATCTACTCAAGCTATTTCTGAAAGGAAATGAGAAAAAACATCTTTTTGGATTTTTAGGCATTTTTAGGTGAAATTGTTATGCATGTAATTTACTTGTTTGTGAATGTGGTAGCGATTAGGTGGTGATGGAGGGCGACTTTGGAGTTTTCAGAGGTGTAGGAAGGTGTGGAGGGGTCCAAGGAGGTCCCAAGTGGCCTTCTGGAGGCTTCCCGTGCAATTAGATTTCAAAAAGATACCTACAGGAAAATCTACAGGAGGCTGCAAGGGATCTACAAGAGGTCTACAAGAGGATACTGAGGGCTGTTTTAGAGGTTTGAAGGTGGGAAAATGGGTGGAAAGGGTAGCTGATGGGTAGGAGGATGTGTTAAGGTGTCTAAGGTTCATCAAGGAGAATTAGGGAAGAGAAAGATGGTTGGACTTGTTCAAGGAAAGAGAGGAAAGTTCACGAGGAAAGTGCAGAAAATTAGGGCAGATTTGTGAGGGACTTTGGATGACCTATGGAACATGGCTCAAAGAGAGATGGTGATGGCTGATTGGTTGACTTATCGTGAGCAGAGATGTACTACAAGAGAACTGAAAATCAAACACTGAGACTAAACAAGCAAAGAAACTAGCTACACTAAAAAACAGAACTATTCATCAAGCTAGTCTAAATTTTGATCTAGGAAAGTAAATGCTGAACAATGCTATATGGAAAGAAAACATGGAAGGGAATTTATTGTAAATACAGAAATGAACATGGTGAAATATATTTACAGCAAAGCATGAACCTTCTAACAAGCTGCAACACTAGAAATCCTATGGCAAAGACAAATCTGTGTTTTTTGTGGCAGCAATAGGGTCTTGGCCTCAGTCCATGGTCCCAAAGGGGAGAAAGGAGGTTAAGGCTATGTTGATGGCCTTTTTGTATCTTCTTCTATCACTATTCAACCTACTACAACAAACTGAAATGAAAACAATCTTTCAAATCACCAAAAGCAACCTATTCTTAACTAAGAAAGAAATCTATATAACAACAACTCGTTCATAAACTGAAACAAAGTATATAAATACAAAACAAGAGGTGCTTGGCAACTTGGATTGGGCCCTAACCCAAGAGCTTCAGCCCTCTAAGGTAATTCAATGCTAGCTCAGAAACAATCTCATCTTCATTATCAAAATAACAGTAAGATTACATGAAACTGTCTACAAAAGTAAGCTCGAAGTTGAACATAGCAAGGCTACAACAAAAGTGTGAAAATTTGACTAACATCCAACCCCCTAATGAGTCCCTAGGCCTCTCTACTTATACAACTGAAGCTCCCAACAGCTTCCTTAAAATCAGGGAGGCTTGGCTCCCAAAACTTGAGATAAACATAAGTTATCATCCACTTGCTCGACTGCCTCTTTAGTGCATTGATGTGGTTGCTTGTGCTTCGAGCTTCCTGAAGGAGAATTCAAAGTAGGGAGTCATAAATGAGGAGGACACCCTCCTATAAATCCTCTCCCTTGTCTTATTCGAATATTTGCTGCCAAATGTCCATTAAATCTTTGACTTTGTCTCCAAAATTCAACAAAAATCTGCATTAAACACACATTAGACTCTGTCACACGGAATGAGTTATATTTGCGGACAAATCCAACCTTCCTAGGAGTCTAAGACTCTCTAATGACAAACAAACCAAACAAGAGCTATCCTTCTCTAGATACACATCATTCTATGAGAATTCAAATGTTTTCGATCTTACCTTAGGTCCCATGCTTGTTGTAGCAGTCCAGCCTTGCTGATCCAGATGAGCTCCTCCTTCACTTTCAGACCTGCATACACTAACAAAGCAAACGATTACATAGCATCTGAATATTCATCATAAAATAAAGCATATCTATCATGTTGACCAAGGAATACATGAAATAATTCATTAACAAATCATTGAGAAGAATGGACTTATTTGTATTAAATAATCAAAGGAACCATTACAACCTGAGCCTTGGTGTTGTGCAAGCTCCTCCCAGGGTCCAGCAAGTGATTTCCTCTACTTTGACAAGCTCACCCACTCCCACTATGGCAACAAGGAAGGATAGTGATCTCTCCTCACAAGTCAACAAATGGAAGTCCTAATTCCAGCAGCATTTACCCTTTAGAATGTTCAGCTTTCAACCTCTCTCTCCTTTGGCCCAATGCCTGTATTTATAGTATTCTAGAGGAGGTTATTCAGTTCCAACATCAATGGGATACTCCCTCTTTTGGATGGGGTAGCTCCTCTCTTGATGGGATAAGCTCCTCTATCATAGGGGTGCATGGACCATCTGGAGGCGCTCAATACACGTCGAAAACTCTTCTAGAAGGCTCTAGAAGTGACCACAAGTAACTTTTAAAGATGAAACTTGCGCCTTTTGACCTTTACAGGGGTACGCACCCTGGCTTTAGTATACAGAGCGTATTACTACGCAGGTCTAATGTATTTGGAGTGCGTACACGCAGGCAAGGTAGAGAGAACCTGCGTACCCAGAGATAAACATGTTTTCAAGTGACTTTCTCTCTCTTTGAAGTTTTGACATGAAGAGCAGAGGTATGGGGCTTGACAAAGAGGACAATGTGGCTATTGATGAGGCCACATAAATTGCAGATAGTCAAGGTGACAAAATTCAGTGTAACAGATTGCCCCCTAAAGTACGAAGCCTGTAATAGATAAGGGTGTTAAGTCATATAAGAAGGGTGAAGTGCTTTATCATTTCGAGGATCTTCTTGTGGATAGCCCGGTTGGAAACTGCAATTTTCAACACAAAATACATGTAAAATATCATATCATACTGAGGTAGGC